>WNYA01001280.1:14987-80626 GCA_019512145.1 Engystomops pustulosus | reverse complement strand
AGGGGGTAAGAAGCTGATCAGTCCAGCAATGTGGAGAGCGGGACCCCCTCCTAGGGGTGTAAGAAGCTGATCAGTCCAGCAATTTGGAGAGCGGGACCCCCTAATCGCTCATGGGCGGAGCAGCAGGACACCCCAATTCTCCAGATTACTGAGGGGGTCCAGTTCTCACTAATAGGAGTCCTGCCGCTCCATTCAGTTGTATGGAGAGGCACATGCTGAACCTGCCAACCACTTCAGCGAGAATGGGACCCCCAGTAATCTGGAGAATGGGGTCTCATTCTCACTAATAGGGGGAGCATGTGTCACTCCCATACAACTAATAGAGTGCAGGACACCCTAATTCTCCAGATTACTGAGGGTCCCCTTCTCAGTGAAGGTTTGTAGGGGAGGCTGAGCATTGTGTCACTCCCATACATTGAATTAGCGATAGGACAGCTCAGCCTGCCCCCCACCCCTTAGAGAATGGGACCCCTCAGTAATCTGGAGAATGAGGGTGTCCTTGCACTCAATCATTGTTTGGGAGTGACACATGTTGTCCTTCTTGCTCCGGCTATTAGCGGGAAGGGACCCAATTAGTGAGAACGGACCGCCATTCTCCATAATGCTGAGAGACCATTCTCCTGATCGGTGGAGGATCCGCTTCGTATAGATATTGGATTACAGATTTGGGTAAACCCCCAAAAAAGAAATCTACCATCAAAATCCGTCATGATAATCCAGGGGCATTATCCCCCCGTGGTGCCTGCGTTCTTTTGAAAACCAGGGAACTTTAGTTGCTGGTTTTACGGAAAACTGCTCCAGGTCCACACCTAGCGTAAGCCTCTTTATGTATCTGGTAAGACGCAGGGGTGGACATGCCGGCATATGATATATCTCCCTTGTGACTGTGGTATCTTATATTTGTTATCCATGACCTCCTTCCTTTTAAAATCAACTTTATTATTCTAATGAGCCAGAAGGGCTCTCTGCTGCAGCTTCACATCTGTTACACTGTGGAGAAGACCCCTTCCCACTGTGGGGACATTATTCCCACTGTATTTAGGTGGGAAGTTCTGAGGGAGCAGGGTGGGGGAGACAGTGTAACAGCTTTTGAATACAGACATGGAGGGGCTCTGGTAACATCCCCAGTGCCATTGGCTCATTGCATAATGTTGAAAGTTTGATTTTAAAGGAGGAGGCTTGTGGTAACAGCATAGAAGATTACCACAGTCTAGTAAGTGTCCCTGGTTTATCATGCTGATTTTGATGGTAGATTTTCCTTGGGGGGTCTCCAAAATGACAATTTGACCTCATCTCTGGGGATATGAGAATGGGGGTTGTAGTATGTGCGTTGCTTTTCCCTCCCGCCAGGCATGCTCCACTACTTCTCCGTATCGTTGTGGGACCCTGTTATCATCACTGAGGGTTCAGACCCCACTTATCAGTCTCTTCTCACCCATTCTGTGGACCTGGGACTATTTCCCATCACCACTGAGGTGCGGACCCTCGATCAGACACTTCTCACCCATCCCGAGGATCTCTGTGGGTGGGTCCTTGCTGTACAGTGTACTTCTCATTCCTCCTGTGGGGAAGGGAAATTTTTCAAAACTTTTCTTGCTAAAATTTTCAGTTATATACAACATCTCTGGCTTTGTCACACTGTGCGTTCAAATTGCTTCTAGTGGTGGAGGAGCTTCCCAATCTAAAAGCCAACATATTTTCCATTGTTTACTAGGATAACATGATTGCTCCTCCCGGATCACAAGCATAGGGACCATCAGTTTACTTGAATTGCATTTCTAAACCTAATTCACATGCACGTGGGAACGCGGCCTTAGGCTGCACTACTGAGAGATTCGGATGACCTCATTGGTTAGTCTCCTGCTGGCAACTGGAAGGTGTGTGTGTGTCCGTCCACTCATTACCTTGTAATCCCCAATCCTCTGTATAGGGGATGATTTGGGACAACTCATTTAAAGTTACAATACAATGGAGTCTAAAATACAAAAACTATTGCAATTTGCAGTGATGAGACTACTACTCCCAGCATCTATCAGGGCTTAATGAGCACAATGAGAGTCATAGTTTCTCTGTTGCTGCAGTTTTAATGGCTCCTATAGATCTTAAGAGTCACGAAGACCACAATTGACCCTTGGACGCGCCCTAGTTTTTCTTTTTGTAGAGGCGCAGTACAGACCTTATATAGATGGTGTATTGTAAGAGCCACAACACATGGATAATATAAGTGCTGGGCAGGGGCTTTACAGACATCTATTCCCTATACAAAATCTGTGGTGTGAGGGTGGACCTGCTCTCCATTGAGTAATGCAGGAAAAGCTGATGTCCTATTCTATATAGAAACTATTGTGGGAAATGGTTGTTACTGAGGATGGGCACTTGCACCCCCTCCTCCCCTCCCCAGCACATTATATCAGGGCTGAATGTGTACATTTGTTCTCTCCAGCGGACATAGTTCCCACTATACATTGGTAATGTATGTTTTCCCCCTCTCGCAGCAGAGACAATGGTGTATGGTCCGGCTGCGTGAGTGCGGTGTAACTGTGATGTTCCTGGCACCATATGTGTGAACTAGTTTATTTTTTTTCTTCTTTATAAGAGGATTAAATGTTCCAGTCCTTGTTTAGAGCCGGTATTTGTGATCCACGCTCCTTGTCATTGTCTGTCCATCACAAGTAATAGCAGCGGTATAAAAGGTTACCTTGGAGCTACAGGGGGTCTGCCTAGGTCCTGCACGTCTTCTAAGGGAATCTGCTACAGGGCGGCTGCTCATGAATTTGCGCACATCACAGGAGTCCTTGCATGATCCAGACATCTGATGTATGGACTCCCTATCTTCTGGCCACATTGCGCTCTGTGTACAGCTTTAGTTTGGAAGGCAGACAGGGGTCCTTGCATCACATTTCTGCATCATGCTCCTGTTCTGTTCAAGGTCGGCAGTCCATGGGATCAGACCAAGGCTGTACAGTACATGGATTATTTAGAGGCCATTAGGGTGGGTAAGCCAAACTAATAAGGGGGGTTCTCCGCAGTATAGGTTTTGCCCTGTGGGGTTTCCAGTAGTATAGGTTTCTTCCTCGGGGGGGGGGGGGGGGGGGTGGGGGGGGGGGGGGGGGGGGGGGGGGGGGGGGGGGGGAGGGTGGGGGTGAGGTGGGGGTAGCCTCTAGTATTATAGTTCTGCCCTTGTGGTGTCTCAGTAGTATAGGTCTGCCCTGTGTGGGTCTCCAGTAGTCATAGGGTCTGCCCTGTGTGGTCTCCATAGTTATGTCTGCCTGTGGTGGTCTCCCGAGTATAGGTCTTCCTTGTGGTGTCTCCAGTAGTATAGGTCTGCCCTGTGTGGTCCTCCAGTACTATAGGTTTCCCTGTGGGGGGGGGGGGGTGAGTTCTAGTATTATAGGTCTGCCCTGTGGGGTCTCCAGAGTATAATGTCTGCCCTGTGGTGTGTCTCGCAGTATGTTATGTTTCCTCGGGCGGGGCGGGGGGGGGCGGGGGTGTGAGTGAGTCTCTAATTATAGTCTGCCCTGTGGGGTTTCCAGTATATAGTCTGCCTGTTGGTGGTCTCCAGTATATAGGTCTGCCCGTGGTGGTCTCCTAGTTATAGGGCTGCCCTGTGGTGGTCTCCAGTAGTATAGGGCTGTCCCTGTGGTGGTCTCTGCAGTAGTATAGGTCGGCATTGGTGGTGCCCCACTAGTATAGGTTTTCCTGCGGGGCTGGGGGGGGGGGGGGGGGATGGATTGAGTCTCTAGTATTATAGGTCTGCCCTGTGGTGGTCTCCACTAGTGTATAGTCTGCCCTGTGGTGGTGCAGCTAGTATAGGTCTGCCTTGTGGTGGTCTCCACCTAGTATATGTCTGCCCTGTGGTGGTCCCCTAGTATAGGTCTGCCCTGTGGGTCTCCACTAGTATAGTCTGCCTGTGGTGGTGTCACCTAGTATAGGTCTGGCCTGTTTGTGGTCTCCACTAGTTATAAGCTTCTGCCCTGTGGTGGTCTCCACTAGTATAGGTCTCCCTGTGGTGGTCTCCACTAGTATAGGTCTGCCCTGTGGTGGTTCACTATAAGGTCTGCCTGTGGTGTGGTGCCACTAGTATAGGTCTGCCCTGTGGGTGTTCCACTATAATAGGTCGCCCTGGGTGGTCTCCACTAGTATAAGGTCTGCCCTGTGTTGGTCTCCACTAGTATAGGTCTGCCTGTGGTGTGTCCACTAGTATAGGTCCCCTGTGGTGGTCTCCACTAGTATAGGTCTGCCCTTGGGGTCTCCACTAGTATAGGTCTGCCCTGTGGTGGTCTCCACTAGTATGGTCTGCGCCCTGTGGTGTGTCTCCACTAGTATAGGTCTGTCCCTGGTGGTGGTTCTCCACTAGTATAGGTCTGCCCTGTGGGGGTCTCCACTAGTATAGGTCTGCCCTGTGGTGGGTTCTCCACTAGTATAGGTCTGCCTGTGGTGGTACTCACTAGTATAGGTTCCTGGCCCATGTGGTGGTCCTCCACTAGTATAGGTCTGCCCTGTGTGGTCTCCACTATTATGTCTGCCCTGTGGTGGTCTCCACTAGTATAGGTCTGCCCTGTGGTGGTCTCCACTAGTATAGTTCTGCCCTGTGGTGGTCTCCACTAGTATAGGTCTGCCTGGGTCCCTATAGGTCTGCCCTGTGGTGGTCTCCACTAGTATGAGGTCTGCCCTTGGTGGTCTCCACTAGTATAGGTCTGCCCTGTTGGTGTCTCCACTAGTATATAGGTCTGCCCTGTGGTGGTCTCCACTAGTTAGTCTGCCTGTGGTGGTCTCCACTAGTATAGGTCTGCCCTGTGGTGCTCTCCACTAGTATAGTTATCTGCCCTGTGCTCTCCACTAGTATAGTCTGCCCTGTGGTGCTCTCCACTAAGTAGGTCTGCCCTGTGGGGGTTTTTCTTCCTAGTTAAAGGTCTGCCCTGTGGTGCTCTCCACTAGTAATAGGTCTGCCCTGTGGTGCTCTCCACTAGTATAGGTCTGTCCCTGTGGTGCTCTCCACTAGTATAGGTTCTGCCCTGTGGTGCTCCCACAGTATAGGTCCTGCCCTGTGGTGTCTCCCGTCCACTAGTATAGGTCTGCCCTGTGTGCTCTCCACTAGTAAGGTCTGCCTGTCCTGTGTGCTCTCCACAGTATAGGTCTGCCCTGTGTGCTCTCCACTAGTATAGGGCTGCCCTGTGGTCTCTCCACTAGTATGGTCTGCTGCCTGTGGTGCTCTCCACTAGTATAGGTCTGCCCTGTGGTGCTCTCCACTAGTATAGGAGGGAGGGGAAATGTAGCTGGGATGTCGCCCTGTGGTGCTCTCCACTAGTATAGGTCTGCCCTGGGGTGCTCTCCACTAGTAAAGGTCTGCCCTGTGGTGCTCTCCATAGTATATGTCTCTGCCCTGTGGGTCTCTCCACTAGTATAGTCTGCCCTGTTGTGCTCATCCACTAGTATAGGTTGCCCTGGTGGTTGCTCTTCCACTATATAGGTCTGCCCTGTGGTGCTCTCCACTATATAAGGTCTGCCCTGGTTGTGCTCCCACTAGTTATAGGTCTGCCCTGTGTGCCTCCACTATAAGTCTCCTGTGGTGCTCTCCACTAGTATAGGTCTGCCCTGTGGTGCTCGTCGCACTATATATAGGTCTGCCCTGTGGTGCTCTCCCTAGTTAGGTCTGCCCTGTGGGCTCTCCACTAGTATAGTGTCTCCCTGTGGTGCTCTCCACATATAGAGGTTCTGCCCTGTGGTGCTCCACTAGTATAGGTTCTGCCCGTGGTGCTCTCCACTAGTATAGGTCTCCCTGTGGTGCTCTCCACTAGTATAGGTCTGCGCCCTGTGGGTGCTCTCCACTAGATAGGTCTGCCCTGTGGTGTCTCCACTATATAGGTCTGCCCTGGTGCTCTCCACTAGATAGGTCTGCCCTGTGGTGTCCTCCACTAGAATGGTCTGCCCTGTGGTGTCGTCCACTAGTATAGTCTGCCCTGTGGTGTCTCCACAGTATAGGTCTGCCCTGTGGTGGTCTCACTAGTATGGTCTGCCCTGTGGGTGCCTCACTAGTATAGGTCGGCCTGTGGTGTCCCACTATATGGTTGCCTGTGGTCTCCCTAGTATGGTCTGCCTGGTGGTCTCCACTAGATAGGTCTGCCCTGGGGTCTCCACTAGTTAGTCTGCCTTGGTGTGCTCTCCCACTAGTATGGTCTGCCCTGGGTGCTCTCCACTATATGGTCTCCCTGTGGTGGTCCTCCACTAGTATATGGTCTGCCCTTTGGTGCTCTCCCTATATAGTTTCTGCCCTGTTGTTCTCTCCACAGTATAGTCTGTGCCCTGTGGTGCTCTCCACTAGTAGTAGGTCTGCCCTGGTGCCCCACTAGTAGGTCTGCCCTGTGGATGCTTCTCCACTAGTATAAAGGTCTCCCTGTGGTGCTCTCCACAGTTAGGTTCGGGCCCTGTGGAAAGAATTTGAGAATTTCCTTTCTTTTAATTTTGTTGATCCATGTTCCACCCCTGACAGTGATGAGACATGTTTATGGTGCTTCCTGTCAATTTTTAGAAGGGGTAAGGGTCAGAACCTTGCCTGCCCTGACATTCGTATTACCTTACCACGCCCTTCTACCCTTCATTGCGGTGACATTCCCCCTCGTCAGACTCGTGCTGATGCGTCGCTGCTGCCGCCTGTCCGGCGAAGCCTAGCCGTTAAATATCACGGTGTAAACAAAGCTGTAATAGGATAGTGCTGAAAAGTGGTAAATAACTGCTGCTCCTGAGCCGGGCCCGGCGTGTGCCTGCACTAATTTACTCCCAATGTCACTTTTACTTTGGCTCAATCCATATCGGCTGACGCAGGGCGAGTGGCGGGCGCAGGGCTCCGCGTATTAAAGCTGCAGAATTTATTATTTCACCACTTATGTGTTTAGTGCAGCGACTGCGTCTGACTGCGACTCGTGTATTATACTATTATGTGTTCTATCTCTCAATATTTCCATTTTTTTTTTAAAACCTTGTTTATTTGAGAATATTATTATTTTTTTTACTTATTTATGTGATTGTAACCCAACTCGGTCATAATAGCGTATAACTTTGTACAATAGTAAATATTCCATTTTCTTCTTCTGAATTGTAAAGGTTTCTTAAGTTTTGTGCGTTATGCTGCGTGTGGTTCCATCTATGGGATTTTGAGTATATTTTTTCTTTGCTATACATTCTCTCTCTTTGTTTTTTTCCTTGAGCCTCCCTTCTCTTCTCTTCCTTTTTGGTGTAATTCTTTCCTTCCTCTCCTCTCTGCTTCGCCCTTGTGTTCTCTTCTTTCATCCTTATCTCACTCTGTCTTTTCTTCGTTCCTTTTTTCTTTTTTCCCTTTCTTTCTTGTCTATCACTGGCTTATTTAAATTTTTTCAAATATATCTATTTTGTTTGTTGTATTTTACAAGTTCTTTTGAACACTTTAAATGTTAATGTCCACTGGACATGAAGTCACTAGAGAACTTTTAAACCCCCTGGTTTCTGCACAGCGCCCCCCCCCCCATGTCTTTAAAAAAAAAAAAAAAAAATATTGGGGGCTCATTACTTACCCGTCCTGGTATGAGTTCACAGAAAGTGCATTGTCCGACGATAATACATTGTGCCGCAATTCACTAATAGATCCTAAGATTCGCTTCCCCGCTCAGTGTTCGTGTCTTTCACGATCCTTCTATTCCCTGGTCATTGTCTTTTATTACCGACACAATTTTGTTAATTTATCCTGCAGTTTGTCGGAATCCGTCGGCTGTCCAACGCCCCCCACGCCCCGCCCCCGCCCACTTATTTTTTTTGCTTGTTTGCGCCAGATCCGATTGTCTGCGACACAATGCCTGCTAAATACCTGTCCCCAGGTAATCCCCGAAAACTCGGAAAACCCGACAGAAAAGCGATCCGGACCCTTTAGTAAATAAATCCCCATGTCTTCAATGACCAATATCAAAGTATCTTCCACACGTCCAGCTGGACCCCCGACTAGTCAAAACTGATCTGCGAAGGTTTAATCTTGACCGCCGCTGATGGCACAGCACACGTTTTCAGAGTGATCAATCCGCATCAATCTCGCATCGTCTCGTGCCTGAAAATGTAGAAACCGCGAACTGTGCAACGCCGCGAGCCACCGCTTACGCGCATGGCCATTGAGGACATCTGGTAGTCTGATGTGCAGAGATTCCGTCTCCAGGAGGGCGTTGAGTCCAAGGGTTAAAACTCAGATATGTGTTTATTGAAGCAACCGTTCCGGACCGGGACTAGAATCATCTTTGGAAGGAGAGTTGGGATTTTCCCATGTACAGTAAATGGTCGCCTTCCATACATGTGCAGGAGGAGGGTCCAACACTGATGTGCCATGTTTCTTCTGACGTGACCCCCTCCATGTTTTGTCATTTGGTCCATCAACCCAGTGTTTCATGGGGTAAACCTCCATGACCTCCACCAGCGTACCATCGGAGAACACCACGCCCGTCCCCCTTGTGGTCTCCCGCTGCAGTTCGACGTCCCAAGTCTTTCATTTTTTTGCCGGTATTGGAGACCCGTTCGCCCCCGTGATTTGTGTTCTGACCTTCCTCCTTTGCACCCTGGTCGTACTAGCTCTTCCCGCCTATCGTCACCTTCTTACGTTTCGCGCCCCGTGATAGGTTGTTTTGTCTGTCCTTTCTTGTATTCGCCCCGCCACGAGCCCGGCCCCCACGCCTTGTTATTGGCGTCAACGACGTTACATTGCTGGCGGCCTTTGTTTTTTCCTTGACACTTAAAGAAGCCGTTTATAACCCGTCCCTCCTAATGACAGACATTTCAGGATTTTTTATTTTTTTCGCCAATAAAATTGCCGCCTCACTAATTTTTTTCAGATCCATGAGTGGCAGAATTCTCAAGTAAATGTGATAAAATTAGAAAAGCCTGGCCGAGATACTTGTACTAGCAGATACTGTGCAAAAACCTCGGCATTTCGCACCCAGACTCCTGCCCAGTGTCTTTTGCAACCGCCATGTGGTGTCCATGTGATGAGGTGTTCGCCCGAATATGTCTAAGATGGGCCGAGGCTAAATACCAAAGGGACAAGTAACCAAAACCCAAATTTTTCCTGTGTGGCCTGTCCATGTATTTATTTATTGTCAGTTATATTCCCTGTACATAGGGCCGTATTATAGTAGTTTATTATTCGTGTACCTAGGTGGGCAGTATTATAGTAGTTATAATTCTTGTACATAGGGGGCAGTAAATATAGTATTTATATTCTTGTACATAGGGACAGTATTATATTATTATATTTCCTGTACATAGGGGGCAAGTATTAATGGTAGTTTATTTCTTGTACATATGGGGCCAGTATTATGAGTTATATTCTTGTACCTGGGGCATATTATGGTAGTTAAATTAAAATTTTCCTTGTACATAGGGGCAGTATTATAGTAGTTCTAATTCTGTACATAGGGCAGTATTAGATAGTTATTCTTGTACTAGGGGGCAGTATTAGAGGTAGTTTATATTCCTGACTGGGGGCAGTATATATTAGTTATATTCCTGTACATGGGGGCAGTATTATAATCTTTAGATCTTTGGTACATAGGGGGTGCAAGTATCTAGTAAGTTTATATTCTGTACATAGGGGGCAATATGATAGTAGTTATATCCCTGTCATAGGGGCATCTTATAGTGTTATATTTCTTGTACATAGGGGCAGTATTATAGTAGTTATATTCCTGTACATAGGGGGCAGTATTATAGTAGTTATATTCTGTACATAGGGGATATTATAGTAGTTTATATTCCTGTACATAGGGGGCAGTATTATAGTAGTTATATTCCTTGTACATAGGGGGCATGTATTATAGTAGTTATATTCTTGTACTAGGGCATTATTATCAGTAGTTATATTCTGTACATAGGGGGCGAGTATATAGTAGTTATATTCCTGTACATAGGGGCAGTGTATAGAGTTTATATTCCTTTACATAGGGGGCAGTAGTATAAGTAGTTATATCTGTACATAGGGGGCAGTGATTATAGTAGTTATATTCTTGTACATAGGGTGCAGTATTATAGTCAGTTATATTCTTGTACTAGGGGGCAGTATTATAGTAGTTATATCCCTGTACATAGGGGGCAGTATTATAGTAGTTTATATTCTTGGTACATAGGGGCAAGTATTATAGTAGTTATATTCCTGTACATAGGGGCATTAGTATAGTAGTTTATTCTTGTACATAGGGGGCATTGTTATCGTGTTATATTCTGTACATAGGGTGCAGTATTATATTAGTTATATTTCTTGTACCAGGGGGCTTATTCATAGTATTTAGAAATTCTTGTACTAGGGGAAGTATATAGTGAGTTATATTCTTGTACTAGGGGGAGTATTATAGTTTTATATCCTGTCATAGGGGGCAGTATTTATAGTAGTTATATCTTGTACATAGGGGGCAGTATTACTGTAGTTTTATATTTCTGTACTAGGGATAGTATTATAGAGTTATATTCTTGTACATAGGGGCAGTCTTATAGTAGTTATATTTTGTAACATAGGGGACGGATATTATAGTCAGTTAGATTCTTGTACATAGGCGGCAGTATTAAGTAGTTATAGTTTCCTGTACATAGGGTGACAGTATGTATAGTAGTTATATTTCTTGTACCTAGCGGGCAGTATATCAGTAGTTAATTTTGTACTAGGGGAAGTTTAGTAGTTATATTCTTCGTACATAGGGGGCAGTATTAGTGTTATTTCTTGTACGAGGGACAGTTTATAGTAGTTATATCTGTACCTAGGGCAGATTTAGTATTTATATCCCTGTACATAGGGGGATATTATAGTAGTTATAATTCTTTGTACATAGGGGGCAGGTATTATAGTACGTTATATTCTTGTACATAGGGGGCAGTAATTATAGTAGTATGTCCTGTACAAGGGGCAGTATTATAGTAGTTATTCCTTGCACATAGGGGACGTCAATTTAGTAGATAATGTCTGGTAACATATGGGGGCAGTATTATAGTAGTTATATTCTGTACTGGTATATTCTGTCATATTTTGTACATAGGGGGCGTATTTAAGTAGTTAATTCTTGCCATGCGGGGCAGTATTTAGAGTTATCTAGGGGGCAGTTATAGAAGTTATTTTGGTACATAGGGGCAGTATGTATATAGTTATATTCATGTACATAGGGGGCTATTATAGTAGGTATATCTTCTTGTACTAGGGGGATTCGTATTATAGTATATTATAATCCTGTACATAGGGAGGCAGATTAGTAGTAGTATATTCTGTTACATAGGGGTCAGTATTATAGTCGTTATATTCCTGTTACATAGGGGAGCAGTATGTATATCTTTATGGCATTTAGTATATTTCTTGTACATAGGGGGCAGGAATAGTAGTTATTCTCTGTACATAGGGGGCAGTTTATAGTAGTTATATGCTCTGTTCATAGGGGGCAGTATTTAGTAGTTATATCTTTACATAGGGAGATAAGTATTATAGTTTAGAGTATTAGTAGTATCTGTGTACATGGCGGTAGTGTAGTCTTGATAGGGTATAGAGTATATATTCTGTACATAGGGGGGCATTTATAAGTAGTTAATTCTGTACATAGGGGCAGTTATATAGTAGTTATTCTTCTGTACATAGGGGAGTATTATAGTAGTTATATCTGTACATAGGGGCAGTATTATAGTAGTTATATTCTGACATAGGAGTGCAGTATTATAGTAGTTATATTCTTGTTACATTGAGGGGCAGTATTATAGTATTTATATTCTTGTACAAGGGGGAAGTATCTATAGTAGTTATATTCCTTGTAACATAGGGGGGCAGTATTATAGTGTTATATTCTTGTACATAGGGGGCAGTGGATTTATAGTAGTTATATTCTTTGTACATAGTGGGCAGTATTTAATAGTAGTGTATATTCTTGTACTCTACACGCCGTAGCATTTTAGGGTGTTGGAAGCACAACTGCGCTTCTTTGACTTCATCTTGGTATATTTGTGGCAAAACCAATAAGTCAGTACTGGATTTTATTTGCCTTGTGAAATGATTCATTTTATATTATTCAGTTTGATTGCCCTTCTCTGTAATCTCCATGCCCTTGTGCTCGTAACTGTAACATCAGTTCCCTTTGTGATGCACAATATGCACAAAAATATAACGAGCACTGACTCCCTGATACTGTATTCTTTACTGCACCGTGTACGAAATCCGATGAATTGATCCATCCCTCTTGTGTGCTGTTCTCCCCTCCTTATTGGCTCTTCGGTACACGTTTTTTCGAGATGTTTGGTTTGCAGTGGAGGAATTAAGGGAGATTATGACTTGCCATACCTCACGGGGATTGTAGTCGGTAAAATAACAGAGAAATGGTTTGTTTCTAGAGTCAAATTCACCAACAACTCACATCATGAATTCTCCTAGAGCGACCCCTCATGGTAAGACTTTGTGGAGGTGGATATGACCCCAGTGGTTGAATTCTGACAGGACAACGTTGAGAGAACTTTCCAGAAAAGGTCATCCATGTCATTATTGCCTCAACGATCATTTGATATCTGGTCGTTTTGGGCCCGTTAGGCCTTCGTTATAGTCGTGACTGTCCCCTTGAAAAAGGATGATTGAAATAGCAACCTATGAAGAAAATGGATCACGGTGGTGAATCTCCTTCATATTGTTCAGATGTTTTTTTCATCTTTGGACCTTTCAAGCTTTGCCGTTAAAATTGGTCTTCCTTGTAAGCTTGGTTGACCAACAGCTACAAAAACTGCTCGCCCCCTACATGGACATGTGGCATGAGAATAAGGTCACCTGCGGGTGGATTTGTGGTATTTGAATGTCCATGTGCAACAATAGTAATCAGCTTCTTGTAATCCAATTGCCAACCCTCGTAATGGCCAAGATCTGCCTTCTACAATACTTTTGAGAGACCACCACATGTAGAGTTGGAAAACCTCGTCCAGCGTATGGTCAACCCTAGGACCTGAAGATCAACGGAGGCAAAGTTTTCCAGCGTGGTAAACCTTGAAGTGACGGAGAAATGTGTGGACGGGCCCGGGATATTTTTTTGTTTTGCCTTTACATGCAGATGTCCTGGTGACACGACCTTGGCTCTCTCCCTCCAAATCGCGGGAGCCGTGTAAACATGATCGCAATCTGACAATCGGAGGCACATTCCATTCCTACCGCCTATCCCAAGTAGAGGAAAGCCGGCATCAAAGCTGTGAACGAGTCGGCCCATTTACCGTGTTTTCCGTAACGGTTTTGCCTGTAGACGTAATCTCCTGTCTTGACCTCGTCTTTGGCTTCTAATTAATTTCCCGAAGGCTTCCCGGATTCCCAATTCTCTTGTAGGATGTACATTATAATAGGTTACAAGATCTTGAGTTCTGTGCTGTGGCAGGCAGTCCCCAGGTTACGTAAAGATAGGTTTGTTCCTTAAGTTTGAGTTTGTATGTAAGTCGGACTGTATATTTTATAAATGTAACCCAGCCATTTTTTTTTTTTTTTTGGTCTTTGTGACAATTGGATTTTTAAAACATTTTGGGTTGTCATAAGAACCAGGATTAACCACATTCCAGCTGATCATGTAGCCTGAGACTAAAGTACAAGTAAATTACCAACATCCAGAGGGTCCGTTTCTTTCTAACTAGTCTCTGTAAGTCAGGGGCCGCCTTTATAGTTTTTTATTTTCTGTATAATACGGACCTCCTGTTGAAATTGGAAGGGAGATGTATTTTGGCCACACGCCTCTATTTCCGCGGGGCTCCATAGAGATGAATGGAGCACTGGGCAATTCGCGACTGCACTGCCTCCTTCATCGCAATGCCAAGGGGTTACACGACCTAATGTTCTGGTGTCCATCATCTTCCTTCACGAGACCCCAACCAGTCCTCAAGTTAGGCCTGAACTAACTGATAGTTCCTGATAGTTTTATGACCCGACAGACCCCTTTTTAAGTTAAAGTTTTTTTTGCGCTGACATTGTTTTCCGAAGCCACTTCCTCTCTGCATGAAATAACCAATCCTCCGCTAGAATACTTTAGCTTAGGCTAGCCAGTTAGACTAAAAATTTAACCTAAAGTACAAAAACTGAACAAGTACAGCTCTGCATAGTAACAAACACAGTGTGGGACAATGCCCCCAGTGCACGATGAGAAGCTACAATCCTGGAATAAAAAATCCAACAAATCACCGTCCTGCAGCTACTAACACACTAGTCTGTCTACATCCACAAGGTCCGATTACCATCTCTACAGGGAAATATATAACCGCTTGCAAAAAGCACAGAGTAAGCCAGAGTGATACTACCTTCAGTCTGCTTGGAGAAGCCTACAACGTGAACATATCCCATATACACAGTCCAGCTGCTACTAACAACATACACAAAGGTCTCATTATACATCTTTCCAGGGATAATTCCATGGACAAAACCCAACACTGGGTGTCATCCCTGTAAAATAAAATCTGTATTATTTTATGCTGCTAAGGTCCTTTAGGGTCCGCTCTCTAGATACTAATTTTTTGTGTATCGAGTTATTATTTGGCATCATGCGTGAGCTCCCTCTATTGTAGCTATGGGCAGTCCTGATTTTTTATCCTTTCTATGCTCTTTCTATGCAGAGAAGATTTGGAGCTTCCTGTAACCCATAAAGTTAAAAATTAAATTTTGATTTTTTTTTTTTTTGTTTCCTTGAATTAATTTTTTAAGTTTGACATATCAATATTATTTTAAGAAAAAAATTTACGCCACCACCGTGTTGTGGATGTAATGGAGGTCTCCCGACGGGGCATACATCCCGTGCTAACGCCTCCGATTCCATCCTGACAACCGAAAAGAAACCTTTTCTTGGGGGAGCGTATAAACGTTTACGCTGGCCTGCCCGGCAGTGACGGGCGCCCCTATAGCAGCGCAGCCTTCCATTCCTGCGTGAGGCTTTGGTAGCAGCCCCGGGTCTGGCCCCGACCCCCCTCCCCGCCGGCTTTAGGATGGATTTCAGGTAGTGCCACCTAGCGCCATTGAGTGAACCTTGTTTGCTAGCGTCGCCTCCCTCATTTATTGAATCATTTACCTCTTTGGCTTTTTTCCAGGCGAGAAATTTTAATCCATTGTAAATCCGATGACAGCCGCTGACTTGGAAGCAAAGCTCCGGCTCGTCATTTAGATGCGGTTTTTTTTTATTTATTTTTTTTTGTTTTACCTTGAATAAAGCGAAAAATTACACAGAGTAAAAATAGTGCAAAAGTCTGAATGTCATCTCAGCTACCGACCAATGGGGTGTATACATTGTGTGACATCCTTGTTGGCTCCACCATTGAACCATCTAACCTCTAGTGAACCCGTCACCCCAAAGCCTGCTACTAGCCCTTAAGGAAACTAACTATCAACATCCTCCTGATAAACCAGGAACACTTACCTCATAGACCAGGCCCCGGGAACTGTGGTAATCTTCGTATATTTGTTATCCATGCCTCCTCCTTCTAAATCAACTTCTATATTATTCTAATGACCCTAAAGGACTCCTGGCTTATTAAAAATTGCAGCTTCACAGGCTTTTACACTGTCTCCCTCCCCTTCCACTTTCTTCTCAGCAATTCCTTCCTCCCAATGCCTCTGCTTGCTTTAATGGTACAAAGTGGGGGGGTTTTCTGCACAGTGTAAATAGCCTGTTGAATCTGCTGCCACAAGAGGCTCTGGTAACAACCCCATAGCACTTTATCTAATTGGCATAATTTTAAAAGTTGATTTTAGAAGGAAGGAGCCCATGGATAACAAATATAAGAAGATACCACATCCTGTGCCTGGATTCCTATGAATAAGTGGTTCATCATGGTGGAATTTTGATGTAGATTTTCCTTTAAAATCTTCTGTACAAACACCTTCACTTGTTTCTTGGCCATATCCATCACCCACACAAACCTGTCTATGTAATGTAGTCCTTAGGGTGACAATTGGATGGTACTCCCTATTATATAATTAAGGAACTACAGCATCCCCCCCTTGTTACGTACAAGATAGGTTCTTTAGGTTTGTTCTTTAAGTTGAATTTTGTAATGTAAGTCGGACTGTCTATTTTTATCATCCCAGACGGGAACTTTTTTGGTCCCTGTGACAATTGGATTTTAAAAATTTTTGGTTGCATAAGAAACAAGGATTAAACACGAAAGCTTCTTCAGAATGCCTGTGATATCTGTTATAGCGGATTATTGTCCCTAGACTAAGTATCAATAAATTACCAACATCCCAGAGTCCTTTTTGTGAACTAGGGGTCGTCTGTAATCGAGTGGTTCTAATTAGGGACCACCTGTATATGAACTCGGGAGGAAGACGATTTGTTCCTGTTGCTCCGTAACTTTAATCTTATCCCAACTCCAAAATCAAATTTAAAAAAAAAGAAATATGACACATTTTGACAAAAAACCATTCTATAAATCTTCATAGACAAAATCTAATTTACTAAGTGAATAAAAAACAATAAAATCCCGCAGTTGGATGGTTGTATCCGGAAGTAGAGCTGCTCCTTACACAGCAGGTAAGTCTCTGCGCCTCTTTGGTCGCAACGGGACGTCTGCCCACTAATGGTACGGCATTTGTTAACCCTGCTAATGAAAAACTCAGGACGCCACCGTGCAGAATAATCCCCCTGTAATAGAGACTAATTACACTGTTTTTTTCTAAATAAATTAACCCTTGGCGCATTGGTATTAGTGGTGAGAAAGTCACTTATCTGATGAGACAGCGGACGAGGTCCCCTCGTAGTGTGGCCGAAGTTTCCATCCCGGCTGCCGCCTGCAGTGTCCCCAGGATGTGATATGCCATGTGCCCGGTGTACGTGGCGGCTGATGTCACCATGTTAAGTTACCTATGCGTAGTTGGGCATAGTAATGAATCATCTGCTCTGCTCTCGATAGGGGATAGGAACCTACACAATGTCGTCCGAAACTTAAGCGACTCTAAAGGTTTTGTCCTTGTGGCGTCTTTCCGTCATTCAGAACTACTTTCAGAGTGCGACTGAGGAGAGGAGGACCGTACGACTTGAATCCAGCTTGGGAGCCGCGGCTACTTCACATGTTTGGGTAAGTATGACAGGGCAAGCGGATAACTGAGCCGCGTGGGTCCATTCCTTTTGACTTTTTTTTTTTTTTTTTATCAATTAATTTTTGTGTGTGTATTTTATAATTTGGGCTTTTTCACCAACCTGGGAGTTGGGAGATCAGCTGGGCGCCGTGCGAGCGCAGGGTGACTGACCCCCTCCCGGGGACCCCCCACCCTCCCTTTTTTTTTTTTTTTTGTTTCTATTTGTTCTTGGGGTTGTTCTTTTGAGACTTCGTCTTGGTTGCCCCAACATGTGCGTGCCGACATCTGTTGGAATTCTAAACCCGTGGCTCCTTTTGTTTTCTCTTGTGCCGAGTGGATTATGGGTGTTTTTCGGCTTCTTGATGGACAAGTCTCACATACGACCACAAAGAGAAATGAAACGGTAATCGGTCTGGCGGTCCTTCTTCCACGTCTGTTCATTATTTCTAGGTATAAAAGCCGCTGTTTCACACACTTGGGATCCGTGTCTATAGCTTGAATATATCCCAATCAGCCCATTTAGCCCAGTGAAACCAATGTCATTTATCATCTTGCCCATCATTTGTGTCGATGCCTACCAATCAATTGTCACCAATCACAACCACACGAATCCTGAACCCCCCCCCCCCTAATTGGATGGAGGGTCAGGTTGGCTAACCTCCTGCCTCCAATTCGTTTCTTTTGGGATGTGGTATAGCCAACAATCGCACTGTTTAATCTTTGCTCAAGGGCAGATTTTAAATCGAATTTTATAAAATTGAAAGCTGAGCTCTGATTGGTCCCTACACACCGTTTCGCTCTCAGACCTTCTCCTCCGTCCTCCCCTCCGTTTATCTTAAAGAGGGCAGAGAGTGCCATAACATAGCCGAGCTCTTGGCCATCTCATAGACATTTAAATTGAGTTTGACGGACACCTTCTTGACCTGTTGCTCCCCACCCCCATTGGTTATTGCACAGATCCCCATTCCACATGAAACTGGTAGTGGTCCCACAAAATGAGAATCAGTATCCCCTTACTCTACATTTTGAGAGAACCTCTTAATATGTAATGTAATAAACCTCCACTTTGTACTCAATATTTATAATAACTTTGTAATATAATGTCCCATGCCATGTTTCTAGAAGATCCCATAATACCCTCCTCCTGACCCGTGCCATGTATTCCAAAAGCAGGTGAATGATCTTACACTGCAGTATTCCCGGCCCCTCCTGACCCCTGCACCATGTATCATCCAAACTGTGATATTATTACACTGCAGACATCCCGGCCCTCCTGACCCTGTCCATGTTCATCCCAATACATGTGATATTATTACACGTCAGACCAATCCCGGCCCCTCCTGACCCGCACCATGTAAAATCATCCATAACCTGTGGATTTTATTACAAGCTGCAACATCCCGGCCCCTCCCTGACCCGCACCATGTTCATCCATAAACATTATATTATTACTCGGCCGACAGTCCCGCGGCCCCCCTTCCTGACCCGGCAAACCATTAATCATCATAACATGTGATATTATTACACTCAGACCTCCCGGCCCCTATCCTTACCCTGCACCATGTATCATCCAGAACATTTGATATGATTTTTTTTAACACTGCAGACTCCCGCCCCGTCCTGAACCCTGCACCATGTATCACTCCGATAACATTGATATTATTACACGGCATCATCCCGGCCCCTCCGTGACCCTGTACATTATCATCCATAACATGTGATATGTATTAACAAGTACACGGCCAGACACCCGGCCCCTCCGACCCTGCACCATGTATCATCCCATAACAGTGATATTTACACGGCAGACATCCCGGCCCCTCCTGACCCTGCAACCATTATCTTCATCCATAACATGTGGATATTATTAACTGCAGACTCCCGTCCCCGGCCCCTCCTGACCCGTCCCATGTATCATCCATAACATGTGATATTTACCTGCAGACATCCAACCCCTCCTGACCCTGGCCATTTTAGCTAAACGTGATATATACACTGCCGACTCCCAGCCCCTCCTGACCCTGTACCATGTAACATCCATAACATGTTATATTATTACACTGCAGACATCCCAGCCCCCCCTGACCCTGTAAAGCCTGTATTATAGCAAAACAGTGATAGTTTATTACCCTGCAGACACACTGGCCCCCTCCCTGAACCCTAGTACCATGTATTATCCATAACATGTTGCTATTATGACACGCAGACATCCCAGACCCGCCTAACTCCCTGTTAACATGGTATCATCCATAACATGTGATATTATTACAACTGCAGACTCACCTCCCCCCAATCCCCGCCCCTCCTGACCCGTGCCATGGTATCAATCCAACAATTTGATATTATTTACACTGCAAATACATCCCCAGCCCCTCCCTGACCCTTACCATGGTACAATCAATCCATACATGTGATATTTTACAAACACGGCACATCCCTGTCCCTCCTGACCCTGTACCATGCTATCAATCCATACCATGTGGATATTAAATTACACTGCAAACCTCCTCCCCCCTCCTGACCCTGTTACCGCATGTATCATCTATAAACATTTGATAGTATTTACACTGCAGACATCCCCACCACTCCACCCTGTACCATGATCTCCATAACTTGTGATATTCTTACACTGCAGACATCCCCCAACTCCTGAAACCCTGTAACCATGTTCATCCATAACATGTTATATTATTACCCTGGCAGACCTCCCGGGCCCCTCCTGACCCTGTAACCAGTATCAATCCATAACATGTGATATTATTACAAAACAATTACAACAAAAAATCACCGCAGACAAATCCCGGCCCCTCTGCCTGTACCATGTATCATCTAAACAATGTGATATTAAGTACAGTGCAACATCCCTCCCTCCTGACCCTGTACCATGTATCATCTATAACATGTGATATTATTACACTGCGACACCCTGGCCCCTCCTGGACCCTGTACCATTTAATCATCCATAACATGTGATATATAAAAACGCAAGACATCCCACCACTTGTTTTTTTTCCTGACCCTGTCCATGTCTCATGCCATAACATGTGATTTATTACAACTGCAGACATACCACCACTCCTGACCCTTGTACCATGTTCATCCATAACATGTGATATTATTACACTGCAGACATCACCTGCCCCTCCTGACCGCTGTACCATGTCATCCATAACGTGATATTATTACAACCCTTGCAGACAAAGCCCCGGCCCCTCCTAACCCTGTGCCATGTATCATCCATAACATGTGATATTACAACCGCAGACATCCCGACCCCTCCTGACCCTGTACCATTACACCCAATTACAGTGATTATTATTACCCTGCAGACTCCCCGCCCCTCCTGACCCTGTCCATGTATCAATTATAACATGTTATATTATTACACTGCAGACATCCCGGCCCCCCTCCTAACCCTGTACCATGTATCCATCCATACCTGTGAGATTATTACACTGCAGACAACCCGGCCCCTCCTGACCCTGTACCATGTAATCATCCATAACATGTGATATTATTACACTGCAGACTCCCAACCCCTCCAGACCCTGTACCAATGTAAAAATCATCCATACATGTGATATTAATTATAAACTGCAGACAAAGCCGTTCCCCTCCTTACCTGTAACATGTAACATCCATAACATGTGATATTGATTACACTACAGAAATCCCGACCCCTCCTCCTGACCCTGTACCATGTCTCAACATCTATAACATGTGATAATTATTACCTGCAGACAGCCCGTCCCCCTCCTGACCCTGTACCATGTATCATCCATAAACCTGTGAATATAATTACACTGAGACTCCCTACCACCCCTCCTGACCCGGTAAACTATGTAGCAATTCTAACAATGTGATCTTAGACACTGCAGACATCCGGCCCCCCTCCTGACCGGTACCATGTATCAGTCTAACCTTGATTTCTTACACTGCAGACATTCCCGGCCCCTCCTGACCCTGTAACCCTGTACATGTAAAATCCTCCATACCATGTGACACTGTAACCAAAAATTTCATAAAGGCGTATCTAATGAGTTCACCAATTTCTTGTCTCGCCGAGGGGGGTAGCCTTTTCATATGTCGTGGCAAGAAATTTTGTGGGCACTCCTGTATCGCTTCGGTACCTGTCGGCTATTGTCGGCTTCTTTCTACTCTACTGTTCTCCATGGATGCACCAAGTCTTGGCTATTATATCTTGGTATCAATGGCAATCCTACTCGCCCAAACCCCCCACAATGCTGATGCCTTTTTAAAGATGAGTATAAGGATTGGTGCATTTCTATGTGCTTCAGAACCAGTTCCGCCGTGGTTACAGCCGATAGGGGTCTGGTAGGTTTTGTTCTTAAGTTGAATTTTTATGTAATCGGAACGTATATTTTTTATCTTGTAAATCCCCGACAGAACTGTTTTGGTCTCTGTGACAATTGTATTTTAAAAATGTTGTTTTGTCATACGACGCAATATTAAATACTAAGCTTCATTGCGACCTTTATAACTGTCCCCAGCTGATTATTGGTAGCCTAATGCTAAAGGTCACAATAAATTATAAATTACCAATAGCCAGAGGTCTCCGTTTTGTAACTATGTTCGTATGTAAGTTCGCGTGTTTCTTAAGTAGGGGCCGCACTGTATAGGTACGGACACACGGAGCAGGATCTCTCATCTTAAAGATTTTCAGAGTTATGTTTTTTGTTATTTTCCATGAGGGCATGGTGCGTACGTATTCATACTAAAGTTTTACTGATATAAAAAATAATTTAGTATGAATTTGGATTACTCGTCATATAATTGGTAGGTTTTCAACATTCTGTGTCTACTAATTGGGTCGGTCAAGAAGAAAGTGAGCTTGTAATAACACACTTTGTTTGGCCACTACAACGGAGACTTGAGCTGTGTAGACTCCAAACCCTGATCATGTTGGGGTTAACGATCCCCTAAGATTGACAATGATGATCGATTGTCCCATGTTTACTCATAGCCCCTGTGTAGTTGGAAACCTCTGCTTCCTTAATTTCCCGTACTCGGACTCCCACACACATTGGGATGTTTTAAGTGAATAAGATTACCAGTAATATAAGTCTTGTATAATTGCCATTAGACCCAATAACCAGGTTATTTAGGTAGAGTACAATCGAGAACTGGGGACTAAACTAATTTAAAGAGGACCTGTCACACAGAAATCGGCACTAGGAAGCTAAAACAAACTCAGCAGTGTTACAATAAGCGTTACCGGAAACCCCCGATAACGCTATCTAACATGCTGCGAAGGTACAATGAAAGAGGCCCCCCCCCCGCAAAAACAGCTCTCTAAGCGTTCCTGGCGTATTCAGAGGGGGCATCCGAGGCGCTGCCTCTTCCCCGGCCGACTTTCCGTTCCCCCCATAAGGCTTCCGCGTTTTTTTTTTTTTGACTAGGCTGCCTGCTAGCAGACCGCCCCTAACCCCTCCGCCCCCCATGAATACGCCAGCCCACCTTTGGAGAGCGGCCCGGTGTTTTCTATGTAATCCCAGCATTTGTGTGCGTTTTGTTGTTGCACTTAGGAGCTGCTTACTTTAGTAAGCATCTCCTAGAGCTCAATTTCTGGGTGACAGGTCCCTCTTTAATAATTCTTCTAATTTATGCCGGGGAAAACTGTACTGCAATAAATATTTTGTTAGTGAGTCCTGTGAATTTGAAGTAAGATCTTAGTGCGCGTTCCACAACGTTCCGCTATCGATCGCGTCATAACGCACTCTAACACACAGTGGGCGGGGGCTCGGTGCCGATTGCATACTGCGTTTTCCCCCCGTGAAGCGCATGCCGATTAGTAACCCGATCGCCATGCGTTTCCTTTGGAAACGCATATGCGTCGCCCCAAACTAGCATACTCACTCCGCCCCCTGTGCGCTAAGCGTCGCGTTATGAACGCGGGCACTAGTGGAACGTTGTGAACGCGCCCTGAATGTGGAATGCTTTTTACAGACTTATATGACCTCAAGTCTGCCCTAATTATTTTAAAGGCCCTGGAGAGCACCTCTACGGCTGATTCTTCGTGGCAGTGGCATGAACCACACGGGCAACATCTCAACATTGTTGATATGAGGAGTTGCCTCATGAACACTCTGTTTTGATGAACAGTCCTAGCCAGCACTAGTTACATGAAGTCTTCAATACATGTAGTACTTTCTGGTGTGTGTGTGTTTCTTGTATTCAAGATCTTAGAAAACCGTTCTCCCCTCACCTTCATGTTAAGTGTATAGAATCCACCAAAGCAGCTAGCCACTACAACTGAAGAACAAGAAGGGAAAGCAAACTAAGCACGTAAATCCTTATACAGAAGAGGACACACTCCGTGGGACAAACCCTTGCCCTTCATCCAGTAAGACAAAGTGCAGCCAATTCCTTCCTCCCCCCCTTAGCGTAGGGTAGGAGCTCACTCTGGAGCATGTACACAATTTGCATCCCCACATTCAATCTCAAATAAAATCCTACAAGCCTTAGATCATGATAGAACTGACATTTATAGGACATTCCATAATTCCCCCAAATTCTGATAAACAAAGTAAGCACTTCTGTATTGGACTAATTTGTAACAAGTTATTATTAGTTTTGGATCCGAAATGAAAAGCTCTCCATCTCTGTGACTCTGATCCCACAGTTTTCTGGCTAATAATCACTCTTTAATATTTCACATTTTCCCATATTTTCCCCACTTATCGCAGTTTTAATAAGCTGTATTTTTGCCAATCTCTCTACCATTTTCATCTTGATTTTTCTTTTTTTTTTTTTTTTTTTCTTTTATTTTTACTCGCACAGTTTAAATTTCCCCAGGATCCGGAACCTCTTCAGCTCTAAAGCACGGACCCCGTTCTGCGCAGTGGAAATCAAAGATGGTGAAAAACGTCCTTATTCATATTAAATATTCAAGCCACTGATCTCCTTCCCGCATGTTATTCCTTTCAGGTGATTAATTTTTCCACCTGCTCATGAATCACAATCTCTGCGATCATCTCGTGTTTTCAGCCGGATAATCTGCTCAAAAGCTACCTTTCTAATGAACTGCATCTGGTACAGAGCTCTTGAGCGCCCAACATAGAGCTCATGCTATTATCCCCTGGCTGGCCACAAGTGCTACTCGCAAGAATTGGAATGTAAAGCCATAGAAAGAGACCAGAGGATAAAGGGTTCCTCGCGGCTAGGAATAATGGCAGGTGGAAAGTGTAGCCCAGCGCACATCCAGCCATGCTATTGATCATCCGCTAGAACTGTATGAATTAAGAATAAAGGAACGATACTCAACTGGTGGCTGGTCCCCCCCCCCCCCCCCCCATCTCATCTCGGTCCTTTTTCTCTCAGGTGTGCAGTGCGTCATGTCAACCTAATATAAATTCCAATGTTAGAAATTGGGTGGTCCTCTGACACTTACGGTGTGGGGTGGTTCGAAACATGATCTAGGCTTTCTGGTATCGGTGGTTAGAGAATGGGAACTCGCCATGCTTACTGATCAGTGGGTGGGGGGTAGCAGGACTAACTCCTGATCGGTGTTTTATGCCAGATCACGGCTTTTCTCTAAGGAGTGGAGGGGGGAGGCATGACCCCAGGCCGTTTCCTCCTAGTAGTGATGCGGGCATTGCAGGACCCTGCAGCTTTCTCTAGGAGTGAGCGGGCCGTGCAGGACCCGCCGCTTTCTAGGAGTGAGCGGCAGTGCAGGGCCGCCGGCTTTCTCTCTGGAGTGGAGCGGCCGTGGCAGGGCTCGCAGGCTTTCCTCGAGGAGTGAGCGGCCGGTGCAGGGGCTCGCAGTCTTTTCTCTAGAGTGAGCGGCGGCCCGGTGGCAGGGCTCGCAGTCAGGCCTTTCTCTAGGAGTGAGCGGGGCCGGTTGCAGGTCTCGCATGCTTTCTCTAGGATGAGCGCCGGTGCAGGGCCTCGCATGCCTTCTCTAGGAGTGAGCGGCCGGTGCAGGGCTCGCAAGCTTTCTCTAGGAAAGTGAGCGGCGGTGCAGCCGCCGGCTTTCTCTAGGATTAGCGGGCCGGTGCAAGGGCTCGCAGGCTTTCTCTAGGGTTAGCGGCCGGTGCAGGGCTCGCAGGCTTTCTTCTCTAGGAGTGAGCGGGTCCGGTGTCAGGCCTCGCAGGCCTTTCTCTAGGAGTGGAGCGGCCGGTGCGGGCTCGCAGCTTTTCTCTAGGAGTGAGCGGCCGTTGCAGGCTCGGCATCTTTCTGTTCTCTAGGAGTGACGGCCGTGCAGGGGCTCGCATGCTTTTCTCTAGGGGAGCGCCGGTGCAAGGATCGCAGGCTTCTCTCTAGGAGTGAGCGGCGGCCGTTTGCGGTCTTCTCAGGCTTTCTCGAGAGTGAGCGGCCGGTGCAGGGCCTCCGCAGGCTTTTCTCTAGGCGTGATCGGCCGTTGCAGGGCCTCTCAGGCTTTCTCTAGGAGTGAGCGGCCTTTGCAAGGGCTCGCAGGCTTTTCTCTAGAGTGAGCGGCCGGTGCATGCTCGCAGGCTTTCTCTAGGATTGAATCTGCCGGTGCAAGGTCTCGCAGGCTTTCTCTAGGAGTGAGCGGCCCGTGCAGGGCTCGCAGGCTTTCTCTAGGGAGTGAGCGGGCCGGGGCAGGGCTCGCAGCTTTCTCTATGATTGAGCGCCGGTGGGCAGGGCTCGCAAGGCTTTCTCTAGGAGTGAGCGGCCGGTGCAGGGCTCGCAGGCTCGCTCTAGGAGTGAGCGGCCGGTGCAGGGGCTCGCAGGCTCTCTCTAAGGCGTTGGAGCGGCCGGTGCAGGGCTCGCAGGCCTCCTCGCTATGAGTGAGCGGCCGGTGCAGGGCTCCGCAGCTCCTTCTAGGAGTGGGTCAGGGTGAAGCAGGGCTCGCATGCTCTCTCTAGGAGTGAGCGGCCGGGTGCGGGCCTCGCAGGCCCTTTCTCTAGGATGAGCGTGCCGGTGCAGGCTCGCATGCTTTCTCTAGGAGTTGCCGGCCGTGCCGGTGGCTCCGCAGTGCTTCCTTAGGAGTGGGAAGGGGAGCATGGCTCGCAGGCTCTCCTCTATGAGTGCTCGGGCCGGTGCCCGCTCGCCAGGCTCTCTTCTATGGAGTAGCGCCGTGCAAGGGCTTCGCAGGCTTTCCCCTAAGCAGTGGCTTGGGGAAGCGGACTCTCTTCTCCTGAGTTTGCAGGGAGCAAGGTTTCCCATTGGGTTTTTTTTTTTGGTTCATAGTGGTTGGAGGGGGGATTCTATCCCGACCCCCTAGGAGGGGGTCCCACTCTCCAGATTAATGGACGTACCCCCCTGTCTTGTGGATGGAGAATAACTGGAAAAGTTGTGACAATCCCATTAAATAATATGACCACCAGAGAGAGATCCCTTATAAAGGTGCGGACCCCCAAATCCCCCCGATACACGTTAGGGGGTGTCTCACGTGTCCAGATGAGAAGACGACCTACCTGCAGGCATCTTGTATCTCTGATGATGGCCTCAGCCCCAGGAGAGAAGGAACCTGAACCCTATAGAGACACAGAGAGGGAGAAGAGTCAGTGCTGTAATACTCTGTGCTGCCAAAACTCTTCTAACACCCCAGACAACACAGAGTGCGGTATGTAACATGTATATGACGCTGTTCACACACGTCTCTCACACGCAGATGACTTTCTCCTCACGTGTAATATGACAGATATGTGACAGTGTGATAGGACATGTATGACGTGTGTCACCTCTGCCTGCCGCCCGGTCACATCCACAGGAGACAAGTCCCGGAAACTCGCAGGAGATGAGGGATAAACGCCACAACACTTCCCTGCCGCCTCAGGCCGCGCCCGCCGCATCCCGCTCACAGCCAATAGTCTGCATGACAGGCCCTCTCCACCAATCCACGCGCGACTAACAACGAACCCCTGCTCGGCCGCAATTGTGTGACGAGATCTGATTGGTTCCCGGCATTGTTATGCCATAGAAACATGTGTTGGTATGTGACCCAGGTCTAATCCCCGCTAGTAGAGGGAAAGCGAGAAGCAGATTGCACTTATACATGTGTCTGCATGAAAAGGAGCGGCGGCCATGTTTCCGAAGACTGAAAATATGCTCATATAAAATACCACACACAGGGTTGTAGATTTCAATGTAAAAGTAAAAAAAATAGTATTAAGTCATTGTATAATAAAGAGAAAAAAAAATTCTAATAAACTTTGTGTTTCATTCTATGTACCAATATTAAGATCTGCTTGCTGTAACTAAATGGGTTTTAAAAATTGTCAACCCACTATCATTCCCACCTCATACACATCACCTACGGTAGGTAGTCCTGTTTGAAAGTAATCCTGACCTTGCTGCTGTAATATAATGATACAGGTAGTACTGACCAGTGTTGTGTGTACCCCTTATAAAATGTTCTCTTAAAGTGGTTTTCCCATGAATGAAAATTCTCAAATTTCAATCCCCTAGTGATGTTTACACAATAAAGATAATTTTTAACCCTTTACTTCACAATCTTACAATCTTAGTGTTATTGCTGTTTTAGGTCATATCACTCAGTGTAAGATTCCCGAGTGTGAGCGGGGACTCTCTGAGCAGACACTTCATGATCCCTCTGTGCTATGAGATGGTGTGTGCTGACAATGTGCTTAGATTATCAGGGTACAGGGTTTATCTACACTTTTATTTATCTTCTGAACATTGTACTAGTATCTGACACATAGGAAAATAGATGGAGAGATTAGAGATGAGATGCATATTACACACAATGACACAGCTCTCCTACATCTCTGCTATTTCACAACACATAGATCTGCTGTGCCATCCTGCTATGCCTTCCTCCCCCGAACTTATCTGTCTGTAGCTTTACTCTCCTCACACTGCTGCCAGCAGGAAGTCAGTGTCTGTGTATTAGTATGAGCTCTGCCCTGGAATTGAAGGGGCTAGAGGGAGAGAGCAGAGAGACAGATAAATCTCAGCTCCATGGCTGAGAGACAGAACTCCAAGATGGTTTCCCCGATCCTAAGTCAGAGGTTACAGGATTGTGTCTAGGGGAAGCTGAAATTGTGTGCAGCAGGACTAATAGAGACAGGTTGGACTTATATCTCTGAAATGCTGTATTTTTGTTAATAACAGTCAATTAGAGAATGTGTTTTTTTGTAATGCTGAGTACATATAAGAAACTTGTCTTTGTGGGAATACCCCTCTACCATTAGTTTAACCAATGGTAGAAGTGTCCTTCTAAGAAGTTCTTGAGGATTTCTTTTATTATAACTCTATATGGCACAATTGTCACAATACAGATTTTTAGAAATCATGCTAACTAGCCTGGGGTGCTCCGGTGACGTAACACACAGCGCCTGGTCCTATAATTCATTCACCCTGCCGTTCCCACCCCCTACAGTGCATAGAGCAGGTGACAGGGAGGATTCCTAGTGGAACAGGGGAGTGAATAAGTTATAGGATGAGACGCTCTGGTGACGTAGCCGGAGGGCCCCATAGTAATTTGTATAACTTTTGTAGCTCTATATTCCCACAATCACAGCGTATAGAGCAATAATAATAAAAGTGATGTTTCTCAGGACCTTTTTAGTAGGACATGTCAACCATCAGTAAACCTCATGATAGGTGGCCTTTAATGTGGACCACCTCTGAAGCCCGCAGGTGTGATGACCTCACCACATCATCATTCCCCCAACCTTTGCAGCACACAGTCATTGACTTGGCCCAATGCTGATACTAGAAGCTGACAGTTCCCTGCTTCACCATTGCTTTTCAACTCTGGATCCAAAGTACATGTGCAGTGCCCGGGTTAGTGGTGGCCCCAACACTATGCTGGGTCCACCAGGCAATGTCTTGATGCTCTCCAGAAGGAATGGTAAGACGTGGTGCACCCCAATGGGAAATAAGTCCAGAGAGTCGGGGTCTGCAGTGAACAGTTTCCTTCTATACTGAAGAAAATTAGGTACAAGGCAATACAAGCAAATCACAGGGATGACGTCTCCAATCACCTCCCTGGCAGAAGAAGGGTTAATGCTGAGGAAAGACCTGGGCTAGCTGTCCCCTACTTTCTCAGAAGGCTAGTACCATGGTCATAGGCTAGAAGCCCAAGGTCTTCTGGTTGTTAAAGAAAATTTACTATTTGTTGTGATACATTATGAACCAAACATACCTTGAGAGTGCTGTAGCTACACTGATGCAGAAACATCTCTTGTTTAATCCCTTAACCAAATGGTTTTGCTCAAAAAACAATTATAAAATTCAGATACACAGGGAGAATTATCACTGCTTCTATGAAAGTTTTTTCGCGTAGAAGCAGTGAAATAATCACAAATTCTTGTGCAGTGCAAGAGTTTGTGATTACAATAGTGACTACACCACCTCCTCGCAATGTGGACGTGGAGGGGGGTAGAGGGGCACGTAGGCTACTGAAGTGGGGGTTCCTGCACAGTATATCCACGCTAGGTAGAGGGTAGTTATTCTTCCGTATCCCGGTATCATCTTCAATCTCAGTTAATAGCATAACAATCGTGCCGGTTGTTGGCTGCTCCTCCGCGGTTTTCTCCTCTGCTCAACCTCCATCAATCACACAGTTTGATTTGCCTCTTACGCTGTTACGTTACTTGTCTTCACAGGATAATTGTGACTCAGATTTATAGTCTCCACCGCTTCCCGTTATGTCCTTCTATCCGTCTTTTGGAAGAGATAGTAACTTTGGGAGCAGTGATGAATAGATACCTAATGTAAAGCACACCGGGCTATATATCCGGCCGTCTCCTGGAAGTAAACGGAGCAGACGCATGTGTGACCACACATCACATTCACATGGGGAATGGTGTATGGAGTATATGGGGCTCCTGAGGTCAGCCAGGTTCCCAGTGGTCAGGTCTCCATTGATCAGGCGTTAACCTATATAGTGGTAAATTACCTGGTGTATAAATAGATTTGGGCCCCCACTGGGATCCCGTACTGTCACATCTACTCCAGCAAAGAACTCGAAGTTAACTGATGGACTGAATATTATGAGGTTTATCAAGTCACTTATGTCAAGTTATTATCTTAAAGGAAATTTACCATCAAAATCCATCCTGATAAACCAGGGACATTACTCATAGATCCAGGCACCGGGACTCTGATAATCTTCTTATAATTGTTATCCATGGCCTCCTTCTTTCTAAAAATCAATTTGTATAATTATGCTCATGAGACTGTAGGGCTCTGGGGGCGTTACCAGAGGTTCCCAAGCTTTAACTTCACAGGCTGTTAGGCCACATGCACATGACCGTAATTGTGACAGTGATCTGACCACTGAAATTGCGGTCAGAACGTGGCCTATAGAGGTCTATAGCACACGGCCACAGTGCAGTGAGTGCACCGTATTTTAAACGCCAGTCTTAAAATTCGCCCTTCTAGCAGTGCTTGTAGTAACAGTAACTCCCCTGCCCGCCTTGCTCCCCCCTTTAGTAGTGCATGAGTAGGAGAAGCCAGGACCAGCCACACTGCTAAATATAGGACATTTTGGATCGGGTGACTCTACCCTGGTTTAGGGCCCGATGAGCACATGGTCTTGTGCCGAAGCACGGCTCCCCCACCCCTTGCTCCCTCAGGACTTCACCCTCCCTCCTTCTAAAAGTTTATTTTAGAAGGAAGGAGGCCATGGATTACAAATATTAGAAGATAACCACAGTCACAGTGCCGGGACCTATGACAAATGTCCCTGGTTCATCAGGATAGATTTCTGGGCCGGGGCCCAGAATACCGAAGTGGTTGGCTATTGTGGCCCCAGGGAACGTGTTGTCACAGTGCTTGGTATAGGGACCGGAAGGCTGGCAGGTCTCCAGCAGGTGAAGTGTGAAAAAATATGGAGGGAGAGGCTGATGTAGTGGTTTCTCCCTGGGGCAACCCCTGAGTGTCTGTAAGATAAGTCCCTGGGTAATGGATGGGGAACCCGTGGTGGTACAGCCGTATCCAGGGATCGGACGGAGTGCAAATCAAATCACGGTTCTTTATTGAACAGCAGATAGCAGGCAATGGACCACAATGGTCAAACAGCAGATTCAGATTCTGGTTACTGGAGTGGTCATGGAGAGTGGTCCGCTGGAATAGTGCACCAGCCGGGTAGTAGATACAGGCTGGGATAGTTGAGGTGGAGCTGTGTCCAAACTGTGGAAGCTGCAGCTCTAGGTTAGAGTCTCCGGACTCAGTTCCTGGGATTGGTATCTGTGGCAGCACTGAAGGTGTGCTGCACACACTGTCTCTCTGGGATTAGACCAGCTAAGACCATGTGCTCACCAGATGGATCCTGACAGGGGGAGTTCCCTGCATGACATTAGTGTTTGGGGGGTATTTTGGACCTCACAGACTCCCTTTCAGATGCAAACATGGGAGGATATTCAGAAAGGTAGCTTGAAACATTGGAAACATTAAAAAAGTTATTAAAGGTCCCTCAACTAGATTGTGATATTGATATTACTTGTGTTTCCTTAGATATACAAGTACTTTTAGGACCCAAAAGCAACTGTTGTCTCTGCACCCCCTATAGCCGCACCCCTGAATGGTGCATATATACCTCCTGAATATTCAGTGGGTCGGTCCTGGATGTTTGGGTCTATCCTGTTACCATAGGTGGATAATGTTGAATTCAATGGTGGAGCAGGAAGCCATTGATGGGTATGGGTACAGCAAAGGGGGCAATGGAAAGAGGGGGTTCTCATAAGTGGGGTTGGGGGGCATTATAAGTGGTGGAGTCTAAATGAAGGGGGCAATATAGGTGAGGAGGGGCTACAAAGAGGTAGACATTATTAGTTGGAGGGATCTCATTAGGGATATTATATATGGTATCTATATGGGGGCAATGTACAGTTTCTGGTGTATATATATCCCTAAATCTTCCCCAGACTATAATATCCCTTTGCACAGTGTGTTAATCCTCCTCATTACAGAGCGCTGCTCCCGCAGTTAGGAGGTGTCGCTCCATAACCGCTTCTATATAAAGAATTTGCATGTAAATAATTAAACAGAACTTTCTTTCTCCAGACCCGGAGAATTCTTAATGCACAGAACTAATTGTATGTGACGCTCAGCGCTTCCACTTTGATTTTCCGTATCTTTCATCTCGGCCGGTTCTGCAATTTATAGAATAAAGCTGTAGGTATGAGGCGGCTTCATTAAAACTCCACGTTCTGGGACTTGAAGCCTATTTTATACGACTGAGGTTCCAGCTGTTGCAGTTATAAAAGATCAGATACATTGTCTCAGCTTTCATTTGGTAGGAACTCATAACTGTATCCACCAGTCCTGGTTATATAATAGATATAGACCTACCTCTCCATCGAAACCCAGCGAAACAGTCCTGGACTTTGTGTGATGCAGTGAGAGTTGAGTACAATGGTGAAGCAGGGAGCCGTCCTGTACCTTCTCCTGCTCCACCATTCTGCCACTGCTGTCCGGCTCTGGGGTGGACAGGTACAATGTGATAATGTCATCAAGTGTAGCAGTAGAGAAGAAAAAAGAGGTGCTGCAGGGGAGCCACAAGAACCAAAAATTTGTCACTCTCTTTTGTTAGATGCTTATAACGATATCATTTATTCATAATGATAATTTGAGAAGGTAATCCAAAAACAGTCAGCAGTTAGGTGCTGGAGAGTGAAGCTGAGCAAAGGACAATAGGCAGTGCATCAGATCTCAGGGACCTTCCACGGTGCACCAAAATGCTCATTCGCATATTAATATAAATTAAGATTTCTCTGAATTCAGGACACTAATTTAAGATGAATGACTTTCTTACTAGATACTTACCCTACAAGGACATTTGTCTATATGTGACCTTGGATCGCCCGATTGTCCTTTAAGCTTTACACATACAGTAGGTCCTTACTACAACCTGCCGTCTCTACTTCAAGAACATCTCTTGCATCTGACCCACTAATAAAAGCCGTCCGCAAACCTTCCCCCTCCACATATCTCTGACCACATCATTCAATACCGTCCTACATGTAATCTCTGATCCTCACGGGAACTTCAGCTCTGCTCTGTTACCATCCACTCTTCTCACAACCATCTCCAGGACTTCTCCTGTGCTTCCCCCCTTCTCTGGAACTCTCTACCAAGGTGTCAGACTGCCCCCAACATTCCAAAACTTCATTCGTAACCTACAATATAGCCAATAACTCCTCTGCTCTGCTCCCTCACCTCGTGTAGCCAGCCACCCTCCCATATAGATTTTGAGCCCTCATGGACAGGTTCCTCCTCCCACTTGTTCCACATCTATGTAGTTTTTGTATTTTGCATTTGTTCTTTTCTAAATGTAATGGTTTTATGGTAATTTAATATCTCACAGTCATGGGTTGTAGGACCCCCCCCCCCCACTAGAGAAGAGTGAATCATCCAAGATTCACAAAGTTTTCATAAGATTCCATTCAAGTCTAATGCATACGATTCACAGTGGATCATTGGTTTGCACTACGGTCTTGCAGCGCTGGGGTCCTGGATTCAAGTCCAATAAGGTCAACATCTGCAAAGAGTTTGTGCTGCACTGTAGGTGATATATAAATATATAAAATTATTATTAATGCAAACCAATGTTGCGTTAACTGTCCTGGATTTAGTAAATAGTCCTCATGCACACAGACAATAACCAAAACCATGCAAAGTCTATTGAAATCAAGTGACAATAGATTTTAACAATCTATTTGACTTAAGTTATCATATATAAAAAGATTGGATTATGCAGTGAATCAGCAAATATTTGGATCAGGTTCAGTACTTGAAAATATCAAGTGTGAAAAAGATTTGTCGCCTCCAACCCAACCAGTCCCATCCTGAGGCAGTGAGGACCAGTAAACTCCCTTTAAGGTGGGGCAGAAGTGATACAGTATATGTACAGTATATATATATACTGGAGTTTATTAACCTAATGACCTTTAATTACAGACAGCAAAACATTCTCTTTACTTGTTGCATTTAGAGGTAAAGTGTTTTTTTTCACTCTGAAATTTTCATCTTTTTAGTTTTTTTAATATCTGCAAAAAAAAAAAAAAACAATTAAAAAGCGAGAACCAGAGAGCGATCCCTGGATGTAAACCTATCTCTGACAATCTGCAACGAGCGGCTCGGAATAAGAATATTCATCATAAATACAATTGTTCCCGGAAAATATCAATCTAAGCAGCAGGTAACAATATAATTTTCCGGAGAATCGCAACAATGACGCCAAAAAAACCGCAGTCGCCATGCAAGGTCACGGGGAGGTCGTCCGTAAAGGATGCGGAGCCGGAGCTTCACTTCATTAGTTGTGGAAAATGTTATTAGGGGCAGATGAACTTTGTGGGGTGACGGCTTCCAGCGGAAAGTCGGATGTTAATTACGATGGCCGCACGGAGGAGCGAGTCATGTGACCGGTCGCACAGCGCTGCAGCTGGCTTATTTAAGCTGTATGTGAATTTTTTTTTTTATTTAACGTGGATCATTATCAATCTTTGAGTCATCACCTTCTGTCAGGTTGTTAAAGGGCATCTGTCACTAGAGCCTTTAACATTACAAACAGATGTTAGTGGGTGGAGGGCCGGGGGGCCGCAGTCTACATACTCCATACTACATACTAATTGAGGAGCAAGAGCCCTTGTAGCTTCTCAGATGTGACTGTATAGACTAATGACAGGTGACACATATTATATACCGTGTATATGTGTTACCCTGGGTATGGAATACAAAGGGAAATCATTACATGGGAATCTATGCCAAAACATACACCTAAAATGGTTTCTTTTTTTTAGATTTTTAAAACTTTTTTTTCTATATTATCTTTAACTATTTTATTTACTTTTCTTTTATTTACCCTTTTTAGTATTAATTTACCATAGGAGTACCAGCTAATAATAATAATTATAATTCCTTTATTTATATAGCGCACACAGATTACGCAGCGCTGCACAGAGTTTGCCAGATCAGTCCCAGTTCCCAATGGGGCTCACAATCTAATCATCCTACTGATATGTTTTGGAGTGTTGGAGGAAACCGGAGGACCCGGAGGAAACCCACACAAACACAAAGTGAACATGCAAACTCTTTGCAGATGTTGACCCTGGGACTTGAACCCAGGTCCTCAGCGCTGCAAGGCTGTAATGCTAACCACTAAGCGAACGTGTTACATAAGTGTTTCCTGCTGTCCTTTTATACAGATCACATCAAAGTCTGAATGCACACAAACGTGTTCAAAACAAGGAAACAGACCCGTATTTTGGCCCGAATCCGGAGACTTCACACCTTGTGTAGAAGGGGAGTCCTTCCATTATACCTAAATAAGATGCAAGGACTTCCAATCTGTCGGCCGTTCTTCTTTCCAAGCACTGTAGCAGGTTGTACAGCACCGGCGCTGCAGTCAAGGCTAACAGTGATGTAACGGTACCATATCATTCGATACCAGTGACGCCTCTTCCATGCCTCTTAGACACCTCAATCCAGGGATCATTGGGAATCCCAGTTTCCCAGTCTACTAATTTACTTGGTGGTAATCTTACATCTGTGTATGTTGTTATTAGCAGCAGGACTGTGAAATATTGACTAATATTCCGGGTTTATAGGTATTGCACTGGGCTGTGTCCTCACACAGTTGTGTTCTGAGCTCTCAGTACGCCCCCCCCCCCCCCAATACTGCCCCCTATGTACAGGAATATAACTACTATAATACTGCCCCCTATGTACAAGAATATAACTACTATAATACTGCCCCCTAGGGACAGGTTTATGGATGTGAGTATGCGGGTCCTGGGTGTATTATATATTATTACATGCAGTTGATATATTATAAGATTTGCTCTCTCCTCTGCTGCAGGGGGTGAGGTGCAGATTATCCGTCTCTTCACAGGTTAATACTTGCACCTTGTGTTGGTGACATGAAAGCGCGGGGCTAATTATAACGAGTCGGGGGAGAGGATGAGGTTTGGATTCTGATGATTCACATCTCTAATGACTGCGACTGATTATTGTTCCCACAATGAGCAGCGGGGATGTAACAGCTTCTGGTCACAATGGGGCAGAGCAGACAAGACTAGAGTGCACATGTCTAAAGGGAACCTGTCAGCAGGTGACACCATACAGACTGCACCCAGTGTTATGTATTGTCCCTGGCGAGATGTGTGACCTTTGTGTATATTGTTAGTAGCAGCAGGACTGTGATATATGGAGTGTCATTTATGTGTTTATATATAGAGTTATATTCTGGGGTTGTAGCTTCTCCAAGTGCACTGGGGGCGTGTCCTTCTGTTTCTAGCAACAAACAAGTACATGAATATAACTACTATAATACTGCCCCCTATGTACAGGAATATAACTACTATAATACTGCCCCTATGTACAAGAATATAACTACTATAATACTGCCCCCTATGTACAAGAATATAACTACTATAATACTGCCCCCTAGGAGTAACATATGATGATGGGGTAGGGGTTATGGAGGCCATTACTGTGGAGCTGATATATTAGGGTCTCGGCTGTCAGGTGACCCCTCAGTGTTACTGTCCATTAGATTCTGCCCTCTGTGACCTTTGTAGTCATAAAGAAGATTGGACCTAACATACTTGGCAGTGATCAGAGGAGAATCTCATATATCACATGGTGCAGACCTGAACATGAGATGAAATCATTTTGCCCTTTCTGCATTTTGTTTTAGGAAGAGACAAGGTACAATAATAAATAAATAAACACCGCACAGTAATGGAGTCAGCCCAGAATAGTCAATTACTGAATTCAGACATTGCACTGGTTGCAAGGAGAACAGAGCACAGCAGTGTGCTGCTGCTAACAACACACACAAAGGTCTGATTACACATCTCTCCAGGAACAATAAACAACATTGGCTCATAGAGCACAGAGCACAGCAGTGTGAGGACACGCCCCCAGTGCACTCGGTGAGGCTACAATCTTGGAATATAAATCCATATTTCACAGTCCTGCTGCAACTAACAACATGCACAAGGGTCTGATTACACATCTCTCCAGGGACAATACATAACACTGGCTGCAGAGAGCACAGTGCACAGCAGTGTGAGGTCTGATTACACATCTCGCCAGTGTTATGTATTGTCCCTGGAGAGATGTGTAATCAGACCTCCAGAGAGCTCAGGCGCTGGTCACAGCAGGAACAGCAGAGAGCTCAGGTGCTGGTCACAGCAGGGACAGCAGAGAGCTCAGGCGCTGGAATATAACTACTATAATACTGCCCCCTATGTACAAGAATATAACTACTATAATACTGCCCCCTAGGAACAAGAGTATACTGTAACATTTTTACCTGCCATGGAGAGAAATGTTTGATTTGTGTACAGCTGCCCTGATGAAATGGACCTTCTCCTGATTGACATTTTCTAAGATCTGTCATTGCTTTGGCCAGAACATGAACTGCAGTGTAGATATTGTAAGAAACCCTTAGATTGGAGACGTCATTGTAGCTGTTCTTTATAGCGTCCAGTCTCTCTGCTCCTGTGCAAATCTTTCTTTGTGATCCCAAATTTCCGTCCATGGAACAGTTGAAGGCTTCTTCCCAAAACGTCCTTACCAAGCCCCCTCCTACAGTCATGTTTGGGTGGATATTGTTGAGGAATTTTTGAAATCCTGGTATTAACCCATTGTAGAAAGCTAAGCCTATTGTGCCGAATAAGAGACGTGAAAAACTCCTCATGGTTTGTAGACTAGTCACTGACCTAGGTCTTCAGTTTCCTTAGTATATAGTTTCCTATAGGTCAGGTCTTGCGTTTCCTTAGTGTATAGTTTCCTATAGGTTAGGTCTTCAGTTTCCTTAGTAATTATCCGGGAAGTTCTGTACTTTCTGGAATGAGTGGAGCGCTATGATTTCGGAGAGTGTCACGTCTGAGTGAGCGCAGTATAGAGCTCCCTCGCAGATAGGGTAATTACGCCGCGCACATGACTTGTGAAGTATCGTGAAGCCTCCTGCAGCACGGAGCCGTATAATTACTCCGCTAATCCTAATTAAATACAAGATGCCATTGATCATAGCATTAAGCTCTCGTCTGATTCGCTGACATTTCGGAGCTGGGGATTATTATAGCCTGAAAAAAGGCAAATGCCAACAATGTCGATGGTGGGGGGAGGGGGCGCGGCATCTGGATAATACATAATGACCGCATAAAACATAAAAAAATACATCTAAAAAAATGTAAATACTCTTCACATACCTGCAATGGAAACAGTCAGAAGTGATAGCACTAAATATTCCTGCTCCTGTCCTGTCACTAATTCTTCAAACTGGACTCCAATATACCAGATTGTTCTCCAACTTCATTGTCAGAATAGATGGTACATGCACAGAGGAGGTCAAGTGTCCTAACACTGCTGTGTTCTTAGTTCTCTGCGCAGGAAATCCAGGGACATTACTCATAGATCCAGGCAGGGTGACTTGGTGGTATCTTCTAATATTTGTTGCCTTCCTTCCTGTTGGCTTCCTTTCTTCTAAAATCAATTTTCAAAACTATGCTAATGAGCTTAAAGAGCACCAGGGGGTGTTACCAGAGCCCCTCTATACTGTTATTTCAAAGGCTGTTACAGCGTGCAAGACGCACTACCCCCCCCCCCCCTCCCTCCCACTATATGCTGAAAATTCCTCTCCTGCAGTGAGATTACATCAGGCAGGGGGAGTGCAGAGGGAGCAGAGTTGGAGACAGTGTAACAGCTCATGAAGCTACAGCACAGAGGGGCTCTGGTAGCTCCCTGAGGAGACCTTCGGGCTCATTAGCTTAATTTTCAAAAGTGAATTTAGAAGGAAGGAGGCCATGGACTACTAATATAAGAAGATATCACAGTCCCGGTGCCTGGATGTATGAATAATGCCCCGGGTTTATCAGGATGGATCTTGATGGTAGATTTTATTGCTTTATAGCCTTTCCTGCATGGTCTGTGTTTAAGCTATACCATAGTGTTAGATGATTAACCTAGCAGGGGTGGGGTGTAACTACAGGGGCCCACAGTAGTAGGGTGTGCATGTACTATATGTAAATCTACACTCACCGGCCACTTTATTAGGTACACCATGCTAGTAACGGGTTGGACCCCCTTCGGGGGCGTGGCAGTCGGACAACCCGACGGATTAGGAAAAACCACAGAATTTAAAAAACGATTTGTGTCGCAAGATCAAGCACTTACATACACCGGGAAGAAGAAGGTGAGCTCCGGCGGACCTCGGCGCAGCAGCGACACCTGCTGGATATCGGGCGCATGACCTTAGTGAATCCCGGCAGAACCGGAATCCCCGTCGGACAACGCGCCGCGGGATCGCAACTGGACCGGGTAAGTAAATGTGCCCCATTTTCTCTTGCCCCTTCCTTATAATGCCCATTTTCCCTAGTCTCCGCATTTACAATGCCCTCTTTCTGTAGGCTCCCCCTTTCCTGTAGCACCCCCTTTTTTAATCTGCCCCAGTTTTGTAGCTTCCATGTATATATTGGTCCTTTTGCTGTGACCACGGGCAGATTTAGACTGTATGAATATTATGGCCCCTACAAGTCTGGAATCACTTCCTACATCTGGTACTAGAATCAACTTCTTAGGGAATCGAAGATGCGTCCATTCTGCTGCTTTCAATATGCAGTTTCAGGACCTTTGGAGGACCTTCAAAGGTCCTAAAGTGGCTCTTGTATACATACGTATTAAGAGAAGGAACAGATGTACAAGGATTTCATAGGTTAAGGTCTTTGTCAGATTAAAATTTTGTAGGTGGTTTGAGTGACCATGGGCCCCCAAGAAGGCTTTGGTCCCGGGCTAGCGCCTAAAACACCTAAATTATAGTCCATTACTGGCTGTGACGGCTTTTTTGGGGTCTTTTACCTGTAAAAGCACTAGAAAAATCTGATACTTCCCTTCCCCTGTTCCCCTTTCAGCAGTTTTCTTTGCTGCTGAACACGGCTTTAAGCCCGGCAAGCATCACACCGCTCCTGCCAGCTTCTGCTGCACACAGACGAGGCCGAGGCATAATGGTGGAATGTAAATGGCTCAACTGGATCTGCATTCAGGAGACGCAGATAGAGTTGTAGCAATAGTGGATTACAATATAGGCGGTTTGGGTGGTAGACTTGGGCCCAAACCTTCTAGGGGGCCATGGCCATCCAAATCACCCACAAAATTTTATACTGAGAATGATCTTTACAAATGAAATCCTCATACATCTGTTCCTGTTCTCAGTACGCAGGAACACAAGAGCCATTTCAGGACCTTTGAAGGCTCCTGAAACACCAGATTGAAAGCAGCAGAAGTGCTTCCCCCAGAAGCTGATTCTAGCACCAGATGTAGGAAGAGATTCCAGACTTGTAGGCGCCATAATATTCATACAGCCCCGGGCCCATGGCAGGTCACAGCAAAAGGACCTGTATAAACATGGAGGCTACACAACAGCAGGTGTAATTTTCCCTATGTTGGCCACCACCAAATTCAGAGCTGGCTAACCTGCAGCATTCTCCAGGACCAAATTCCCACAGAAAGGGAGATTTAAAACAGGAGATTTTTGATTTCCAAGAAGTACGATTTGCAACATATTTTGTGGATATATCCATTTACTATGTAGGTGGAAGATAATGGACAGAGAAATGTGATCATACGGTCTAACACATTCCCCATAAAATAGGGGAGTAGCAAAGGATTGGCAAATCGACTGATCAGTTTATTTAGTACATTGGGGGTCATTTACTAAGGGCCCGAATCGCTATTTTTCGTAAGGTTTCCAGAATATTATCGATTTGCGCTGTATTTCCCTGAATTTCCTCGGGTTTTTGGTGCACGCGTTGGGATTGTGGCGCATCGGCGCCAGCATGCATGCGACGGAAATCAGGGGGCGTGGCCGTCGGAAAACCCGATGGATTCAGAAAAACCGCAGAATTTAAAAAAAAAAATGTGTCACTTGACACGCACTTACCTGCACCCAGGATAGGATGGTGAACTTCAGTGCACTCCGATGGACTTCAGCGCAGCAGCGACACCTGGTGGACATCGGGCGCACTACCTTAGTGAATCGCCGGAAGACCCGAATCCTCTACAGAGAACGCGCCGCTGGATCGCGACAGGACCGGGTAAGTAAATCTGCCCCAGAGTGTTACTATCTTACATGTATTTAGCAGTAACAAATAACACAGAGGTTTTATTGATGTTCCTCATCGGTAGTGAGATGACTCTGCTCATCTGCCAAGTCTATGCAGTAAAGCTGACAAATAATCTGTAGCACTCAGAAAAGGATAATAATAATGAACCAAAAATTGTTAAAAGCCACTAAAACTGTCAAAGTTCCTTTGATTTACCTCACTAAACTCTTGACAGTGTGGAGCGGAGGAAATTGAGTGTCACAGGTGACAATTCACTGATGTCGGATGATAGAGTCTTTGCGTTTCGCTCTTTATCAGCCGAGCGGCGCAGCTCCGATTGATTGTCACGTTTCCCATTCGCCTCATGGTATGTCTCATTATAAAGAAGTTTCCAATATGTCATGAAGATGATCTCAAATTGTAAAGATGGAAGGACAAAGCAGAGGAGCTGCTGTAGCTGATTGTGTGCAGTGCAGGAATAACACAGAATAATACTCTCCGGTCTCTCCTAATCTTCCTGTACAGTCCTGGAATTACACGGATAGAGCAGCGGGATCAGGCAGGGCAATGCAGGGATTTTAAAGGATTTCTTGGAAGACACAGAAAATCATTTTTCTACCTGACCTACCTGCACTATACAGTCCCAATAACAAACATCACTAAGCGCCTGGGCTCCGGTCCATAAAAAGGAGGCCCTGGAGCTGGAGAGGGTTCAACGTAGAGCCACAAAAATGATAAGGGGTATGGAGGGTCTCAGTTATGAGGAAAGATTAAAACAACTAGATTTATTTAGTCTGGAAAAGAGACGACTACGAGGGGACATGATTAATTTATATAAATATATGAATGGTCCATACAAATAATATGGTGGAAAGTTGTTCCAGATTAAATCAAATCAAAAGACGAGGGGGCACTGTCTCCGTCTGGAGAAAACAAGGTTTAATCACCAGAGGCGACGGCTTTTTTACTATGAGAACTGTCAGTCTGTGGAATAGCTGAGCTCATGCGCTGGTCACAACAGGGACAGCAGAGAGCTCAGGGCTGGTCACAGCAGGGACAGCAGAGAGCTCAGGCGCTGGTCACAGCAGGGACAGCAGAGAGCTCAGGCACTGGTCACAGCAGGGACAGCAGAGAGCTCAGGCGCTGGTCACAGCAGGGACAGCAGAGAGCTCAGGCGCTGGTCACAGCAGGCAGAGAGCTCAGGCGCTGGTCACAGCAGGAACAGCAGAGAGCTCAGGTGCTGGTCACAGCAGGGACAGCAGAGAGCTCAGGCGCTGAAAAAGCCGTCACAGCCAGTAATGGACTATAATTTAGGTGTTTTAGGCGCTAGCCCGGGACCAAAGCCTTCTTGGGGGCCCATGGTCACTCAAACCACCTACAAAATTTTAATCTGACAAAGACCTTAACCTATGAAATCCTTGTACATCTGTTCCTTCTCTTAATACGTATGTATACAAGAGCCACTTTAGGACCTTTGAAGGTCCTCCAAAGGTCCTGAAACTGCATATTGAAAGCAGCAGAATGGACGCATCTTCGATTCCCTAAGAAGTTGATTCTAGTCCCAGATGTAGGAAGTGATTCCAGACTTGTAGGGGCCATAATATTCATACAGCCCAGCGCAGATAAAAGGACATCTACCACCAGGATGAAGGATTGTAAACCCAGCAAACTGACATACTGGTCCGTGTCCCCTTGTCAGGATCTACTCTTCTTTTAGATTCTTATGCCCTGGATTTTACAATAAATTATGCAAATGAGCCTAAGAGTCTTCAAGCCCCATATGAGTTAATGGAGCCCGAAGCCTCTCAGGCTCATTTGCATAATTTTTTTAAACTTTTGTTTTTCTTAAAACTAGGGCATAGAAAGCTTAAAGATCCCACCAGAGGGGGCACACATCAGTATGTCAGTGTGCAATCCTTCATCCTGATGGTAGATGTCCTTTAATCTGCCCCTGATTATGGAGGTAGCCATCTTTTCTGAGCTGCTGTTTACAGCTTTTAGAGAGCTGCTTTACAGCAACTACATAGACTGCATGACTTATTGAGGACAGTAAAAGTATCCAAATGTAACAGTAAACGGTCTGAATACCGCACTGGATGTCCATAGTGTCTGATGCTGGGTGATAAATCTGACCTATTGTAGTTTTTCGGGAATACCAGAAAGTTCTATGGGGGGCGGAGCTTGGGTGACTTACCCGACTCCTGCTCCTGGTTTCCACAGCTTCGGCCAATCAGTTGCCTCCTCATACCAAGGGATGTCACTTGTAATATAAAATGAAGTTACCTCCTGTACTTTGATGAGGCCAACTCAAAAAGGTCTCATTACCCCCTGACACTTCCTACCAGGCACTGACTGGACGTACCGCAGAGATGTGAGAACCAAGGTAAGTACACTTCCATTTTTTTTTATTAGCACCGATGCCCAGACACCCACCTGGTTCCCAGAAAGCCCCTACAACACTCTCCAGTCTAACTGTACACCTCAGATTATTTGCCTTAGTTTACACCAGGCATATTGGTGCTTGTGCCTACTCGAATATATTACAGGCCACGCCTCCTTTCTAGAGAAGCCACGCCCCTTCTGTTGTAGTTCATAAAAGTATCTAAAAAAGACCTAAAACCCCCCATATATGTGGCATTCCAGAAATCACGGAGACATATTTCTTCCCATGAACTTTCCACCCTTTAGGAGCTACTCTTTACTTTTCCCTAGGAAGGTCTCATAGACAACATTTAGCAGTGTTTTTAAAGTGTAACTAAACCTTTTAAATCAATTTTTATCTCAGAAATAAATCGAGCAGGTGATGACAATAAACATTGTAATATACTTCATCAAGTAAAGCAGCTTCTCTGTGATTATTTTTCTGCTTCTTTCTCCTGTAGTGAACAGTGTATTCATGAAAGCCTTTTGAGGTCAGAAAGATCATTAAGGGTTTTTTTCCCATTTCAGCAATTAAATGTTATTGTTTAAATAATGAAAATTTATACAAATTTCCAATATCCTTTCTGTATCAATTCTTCACGGTTTTCGAGATCTCTGCTTGCTGTCCTGCTATAAGAAGCTTCTATGTTACCTTCAATGGATAGAAATCTGACCATGGTCACACAGGTGCACGGCTCATTATAACACACGGCTCTGATTACTCTCTGTGATATAACGAGCCGTGCACCTGTGTGACCATGGTCATATTTCTGTCCACTGGAAGTGAACATAGAAGCTTTCTATAGAATGACAGCAAGCAGAGTTCTAGAAAACTGTGAAAAATTAAACTACCAGCCCCCTCAGGTAGGGGATGAAATGTCCTTTCACGAATTCCCTCTTTATTGTGAAAACTCATCCGTTTACCTTTGAGAAATCTTCAACATTATGTGAGAATGAGCAGAGAAGAGTCATATTTTGTCAAATATGAGTAAAGTTTAGAGACTGCCAATTCAGACGCCCCTATCTTCGGTTCTATAGCACCTAGATACATACTGCTGGTGTCATATTAAAGAAAAGAATCTAATTTTTCACACCACATCAGACCTATGTCCGCGTAATTTATCGCATTTTATAGACTTGAGTGAAGAGAGATACATGTTGTTACCATTTACTGATGCCCCGCTGGATTACAAATTATGCTTGGAAATATTAATTACAATATTTTTATAAATTTAATAAACATTTTTTTTTTATTTTAATTATTTTTGAAGTTTGAAAATTTCAATGGCCTTATATGTTATTAATCATGACTTCACATCATGCATATCAAATACCGGTCAAAGTAAGGGAACAAATGTGTGACCCCTGCATCCCACCCAATGTCCTACCCACTGCTGGTAACACCTGATATATGCAGGACCGGGATTATTTGCATTTGTTAATTTTCAATATAAAAAAGATTTCCACTATAAAAAATCTAAAGCTAATGAGAAAAATGATTAATTTTCACTCATCACCATGAGCTAATTATTCATTTGTGAGTTTGCGGCCTGTGAGGCTGTGATTTTGAATTTAAAGCAATTTGCACATTGTATGTCCCCAGGCCTTCATAATGTTAGCGCTGCCGTATCCGAGCCGCTGCGGCGCATATCAATCAGGTGATAGGGACATAATGAACTGTTACATGGAGTTATAGGATTATATTTAAGGAAGAAACCTACATATATTACTGTGATTAGTGCTCCAAAATAATCAGTATTTGCTAAATATTGATTTATTTTTTCCGGATCTTCTAGATGATAAAAAGATCACGAAATTTGCCTCTGAAATGTAACATGTAAATGATACTTTAATGGTTGGAGATTGGAATAGGTTCAAAATATTATATAGTCACAAATTATACTAATTTTATTTAAGTTAAAAGCCCCAACTGCAATACTGCCCCCTATGTACAAGACTATAACTACTATAATACTGCCACCTATGTACAGGAATATAACTACTATAATACTGCCCCCTATGTACAGGAATATAACTACTATAATACTGCCCCCTATGTACAGGAATATAACTACTATAATACTGCCCCTATGTACAAGAATATAACTACTATAATACTGCCCCCTATGTTACGAATATAACTACTAACTATATATCCTGCCCCTAGGTACAATAATATACCTACTATAATACTTACTGCCCCGATTTATAACAAAATAATAACACTATAAACTTGCCCCCTATGTACAAGAATAGCACTACTATAATCCTGCCCCTAGGTCCAAGATATAACTCTATAATACTTCCCCCTATGTACAAGAATATAATACTATAATCTTCCCCCTAGTAACAAGAATAATAACTACATAGAATACTGCCCCCTATTAAAAGAATATAACGACTATGATCTGCCCCCTATGTCAGGAATATACCTCCATACTCTGCCCCTATTTACCGGAATCGAACTACTATAAATATGCCCCCAATGTACAGGAATATAACGACTATATACTGCCCCAATGTACGGAAATATAACTACTATAATACTGTCCCCTATTTACAAAAGATAACTACTATAATACTGGGGGGGCCCCTATGTACAAGAATAATAACTAACTATAATACTGGCCCCCTATGTAAAGAATATAACCCTTTAAACCTTTTTGAAAATAATACTGCCCTCTCGTACAAGATATACTACTATAAATCTGGTGCCCCCTATGTACCAGACTCTAATTCTATCATACTGCCCTATTAACAGAATATAACTACTATAAGACTGCCCCCTCTGTCCAAAGAAATAACTACTATACATACTTCCCTTCTTGTCAAGATAACTACTATAGATACTGCCCCTATGTACAAGAATATAACTACTATATCCGCCCCCTATGTACAGGAATATAACTAACTATACTAAATACTGCCCCTATGTACAGAGAAATAACTACTTAATACTCTAATACTGCAATGGCTCCCCTATGTACAAGTATAACTACTATAATCTGGCCCCCTCATGTACACGAATATAACTACTATAATACTTCCCCCTATGTACAAGAAATATGACTACTATAAACTTGCCACCCTATGTACAAGAATATACTAACTATAATATACGCCCCCTATGTACAGAAATAACTACTATAATACTGCCCTATTTACAAGAAATACTACTATAAAACTACTGCCCCCCTATGTACCAGAATAGACTACTTTTACTGCCCCTATTACAGGAATATACTACTAAATACGCCCCTATGTAAGGAATATACTGACTATATACTGCTCCCTATGTACAAAAAATATAACTAAAACGATAAACTTAACTCTAGATGGAAGTTTGTTTTTGGTGAGCTCCTAACTCAACGGTGCACGTCATACCTGTCGTTAATGCAATGTGTAGTCTACGCATACATACAAACAGCTGAGAAGTATTTGTCCAGCTCCTTAAATGGCTGTTTTAATGATTGTGTTTCCAAACCCTGCGTTCTCTATGTTATAAGTCTAATCTCCTCTTCTCGTCGTTGTAACTGTTTGAAAACAGACATTTTACCGCCACATATGAAGCACCCTCAGGATTTCTGGAGCTAGTTATAATACTGCCCCCTATGTACAAGAATATAACTACTATAATACTGCCCCCTATGTACAAGAATATAACTACTATAATACTGCCCCTATGTACAGGAATATAACTACTATAATACTGCCCCTATGTACAGGAATATAACTACTATAATACTGCTCCCTATGTACAAGAATATAACTACTATAATACTTACTCCTAGATGTGAAGTTGTTTTTGGTGTGAGCTCCTAAACTCACGGTGCACTCATACCTGGCGTTAATGCATGTGTATTCTAACGCACTACAACAGCTGAGAAGAGATTTGCCTCCTTAAATTGCTGTTAATATTGTGTTTCCAAAACCCATGCGTTATCGCAATGTTATAAGTCTAATCTCCTCTTCTCGGCTGTTGTAACATGTTTGAAAACAGACATGTTAACGCCACATATGAATGCACCCTCAGGATGTCTGGAGCTAGCCCAGGGCGGGGCCACCCTGGGTGGGGAAGCTCCCTATGCAAGGCCCAGGCTCCAAGGCCTAATCTAGCAGATGAGCCGGCTCAAGAAAGGGAAGAAAATCCCAACGTTTCTCAGAATGGAACCAGTGTCAGCAGTAATGTAATGCAAGAACCTGGTGAAATAACTGGCCAGTGTGATTTTAGGATCACCTATGTACACAAACAAGCACAGTATATACCTGTAGTGTATTGGGGAGATCATAGAGCCCCCTATGATCCCTATACATTGCATACATAATAGCAGTGATCTCAGATCATATTATCCAGCCTCAGATATATCAGGTAGACGAGAACCTCTCGAGGATCCCTGGACCCATCCATCATATTACAGTGACAGCTTCAATATCAGGAAACATACTGAATTCTAATCGATTTGTGCTTGAAATATTATTATTTTAGGGCGGTGGAGAGTTAGAGTTCAGTCAGTTTCTTCAGACCTCGGAGACAATTAGAGGATTAGATTCCGGGTTTGTATTGATCTGGTAGAAGTTTGATGACGGTCACCTTTTACGTTTTCCCTCTATCGCGGGGTCAGACGCCTTCACATATACATATACACACATACTGGATATTTTTGAAAATTTTTATGGATTAATTGCTTCTATTCTGGGGTATTCCATGTCTTAGATGAAAGGAGTGGCACCACGAATTGTGGTTCTTCTGCGCTCGTCGCCCATCTGCCGCAAAGTTGGGGGAGCTACTGTGACGATTCAGAGATGCTCTTCTGCATACCTTGCGTTTGTAACGACGGGGCGATTTTTGATTTCATGTTGCCTTTCTATCAGCGTCAAACCAGTCTGCCGCATTCTCCTCTGACCTCTGAGAATCAAACAAGGCATTTCCGCGCCCGACGAACCGAACTGGCCCGCGCATCACTGGATGTTTTTTCTGTTGCGGACCATTCTCTGTTAACCCCTAGAGATGGTTGTGCGTGAAAAATCCCAGAGATCATTCAGTTTTCTGAAAATTAAAACCTCCGACCAGCCCTCTGGCACCAACAACCACCCATGCACGTTCACAGGCCAGCCAAATACCTTTTCTTCCCCAGACTGATGCTCGCGTGTGTTGAAACTGCAGGAGATTGGCTGGAACAGTCTACATGACTAAATAGAGTGCGTGAGTTGCGCCATGTGATTGAGCTGGATTAGAAAATTAAGTGTTAACGAGCAGTTGGAAGGTGTACCTAATAAAGTGGCCGTGAGTGTATATATTAATGAGATCGTCACCAGAGAAAGAGAGTTCACACTCTGGAGGTAAGTGAAATCATTGAAACATGTTTAAAAACAGCATGGGATGTGAATGAGCGAGTTTGTGAGGACTAGTGACCTGTTGCATCAGGTAAGTATTTACCATAGGGCAGTGTAAGTACATTATAGGGGTGAATGATCTGAAATAGCACTAAACTTAAGATAAAACAAATAGAAAGAAAATGTGATTTTTGAAATGAGCGCAGAAGAAGGACGTGTGCTGGACTTTGTGGGTGGGGTAAATTGACATGTTCCAGTTAGGTAAATATGTTACAGATGACAGTGGTGTGGTTATAGATAGAAGAATTATTAAAGGAACTTGCACTGGTGGGCTAAACAGTGGGGGCAAGATTTACTTTTACATCACTTAACGGTTACGACCAATCGCGATACAGCGGCCTTCATCTGCGGTTGGATGGAGGGTATTCACGGCGATTCACTAAGGTGGGTAGTTCATCAAAAGTCCATCAGGTTGGCACTGCATGCACTGAAGTTCCCCGAGGCCCGCCGGAAATTTGCCCTGAAGTTTCAACCGGGCCTATTCCGGTGAAGGCAAGCGCGAGTCGCCGACGACACTTTCTGTTTTTTTTAAATGCGGCGGTTTTTTTATGAATCCGTCGGGTTTTTCGTGCGTGAAACGCCACCCGAGAAACAATTTTCCGAAGCGTGCATGCGGTGCCGATGGAGACAAAAGCGAAAAGAGAAGTTTGAGGGTAGCCAAAATCCCGAAGGCAATTACAGGAAGCGGAAAATCGGCGCAATTCGGGGAAAATATTCGGGGGTTAACACGTTCGGGAAAACGCGAATCAGCCGCTTAGGAAAGCCCCCAATCTATATTATGGGAATGAGCAGAAGGAGAGGGAGTGCTGACTTTTGTTGTGGCAAGTGGCTAGTCTCGCAAGAAATGAGTGTGCTGTTGTTGTCAGAGACAAGGAATTATAATGCTAAAAAGTTTACAATGTATAGAGAAGTAATCATAAAGTTGGAGGGGATAAGAAAACCCGTGATGTGGCTATATAAAATCACAGTGATGGGAGCAATATGAGATGAGTGTGCTGAATTTGTGCCATCCAGTAACCACCTCTTGTGATTCAATGTCGGAGAGGAAAGTGTTGAATTTTTTAAGGTGGGCCAAGAGAACAGTTGCCTAGGGAAAGGGTGCAAGCAAACATATGTGCCGGGAGATGATGGAACACAGTGATAAGGATGAGTTATGTTGACTTTGCAAGAGAGAAAGTGACCTTCCAGCAATAGCTTAGTTATTAAAATTAGGACAGGATTAATGTAAGATAAGGGAGTATTCAAAAAGCAGATCTGGGTAGAATTCTTGAAAGGATTATTGAGAGAAAACGAAGAAATTAAGAAAAGTGATTTTGGTTGGAAGACAGTGACTATCCTAAAAGGAATAAGATTCAAGTGTAAATTTTCAGCCCTTCCTGGACATCACAGCCTACATGTAGCCACTGTGGAGGGTTCTAGGCCGATATTTTCAATTCTTTAGCCATCGACCCATGGTTAATGAAGCATATGTATCATATGTTTTATACGAATTTACAATAATTTTTGTGATGTTGAATACAAATTTTTTGAGTATATTGGTTAAGGACTGTAATTGGCTGCACCGGCCACATGACCAAAGACATGAGGTCATGCACTGGAAATGATGGAGATCCAAAAGAAGGACTGGCAATTCCTCTTTTTGTTACATAATAGCAATTGTCTTTTCAAGTTTCAATATAATTTTTCAATGTTTGAAAAGGTTCTCCAATATTTGATTCTTATCCAATATATTGTTAGCTTCCGTCCTAAAATGAAGCACCACATGTGACCTGCAGTAACTGTTAACGCGACCTCTGCTAAACTCCCCCAGGGTGCATTAACATCTTATGTCTGACTTAGCATCTCTTCAATTTATGTTTATAGAAGAAGAAAGAAGATGCGCAAGCCAGCGCTCAACTTCAGCGTCGGAGGAATTCCATGACCTAAGAAATAGGGCGGGGGAGGATATAAGAATCCACCATGGAATATTGATCTCAAGAGTATTGGCTCTGTGATAATATATTGTAGGTACATGGCATTAATGATTTTGCCAGCACCTAAACCCACCACAAATTTAATTTTGGGGCCCTTGACTAGGCAGAGATTTTGTGGGGGGCCCCATGGCAACAACAGGATTCAGTCCGCATCTTGTGCTACTAAACACCATATCACAAATATATGTTTACAATCTAATGGGGAGAAGGTGGGGGGTTCGGACTAGGAGGTCCCAATCCTGACTGCAAGCACAGGAACCCAACCCCTTTCCGAACCTATCCCTTCAGATATGAAACACAAAGAAGGACCTTAAAAAACATTAATGAGCACTCGGAAGATGTCAAAACACAATATGAAGAAGGGGTTTAGAATTCGGGAAGACTGCGTTATTTTAGTTGGTCTTCATGCACTTTTAAAATTGCGCAAAAAAGTGTCAGTAAACTAGATGTGTGTTGGATTTGAGAAACAAAGAAAAAAACGTCCTAAGTGTCGGAAAAGAAGCTAAATTTGGGAACACCAAAAGACGGCCAAGGGGGATCATTTAATCACTAAGGGCCGCGATTCGCGTTTTTCCAAACGGAACTGGCCGAATATTTCCGATTTGCGCCGATTCACGATTCGAGATAGGGAAAATGAAGGAGGAAAAGAGCGAGGGGGGGAGCAATGCGATCGGATGTTGGGGAGACCGGAGCAGGGCGATGGGAATGCACGCAGCGAACCTTAAATTGACTGAGAGGCAGTGTGTTGGCCGAAAGGGAAAACGCACCGACTGATTCGGAAAAAAAAAAACCGCGCATTTAAGAACAAAAAAAAAAAAAAAACTGTGTCGCGGAAAATTTACACTTAAACACCTTCACCAGGGATAGGCGGTGGAATTCAGTGGATTCCCAGCGCACTCCGGGGGAACTTCAGCGCAAGAAAGAACGCCACACGGCCACCTGGGATGGCGGAGGAACTACCTTTAGTGAATAATCCCGGCCGGACACCGAATCCACCGCAGAGAGACTGCGGACTCCGAGGGATCGCGAACGGATCCGGGTAAGTAAATCTGCCCCATTGATGTCCAATATGGGCCATTAGGAATACCCATAGGGCCTTATTTATCATGGTTTCCTGACTTTTTGGGCTTAAAAAGTCTCAAAGTAGTCGCAACTGGGTTTTGAGACTTTCATTTCACTGCAAAAAAAATTCACAGGATAATATATACACCTCTTCTTTAATTATGGTTGGTAAACATATGAAAACTAATGCTAGTGCCAACCACTGTGCAGAGCCAAAAGTCATAATTCCTGGGGGGCACACCTTTTGCAAAAAAAAAAAAAGTCCATTAAAAGTCTCATAGTCATAGTAATGAAAAAAAGTTCGATATACATTTTGAGACCTTTTAGGGGGACTTTTTTTGAAGATAAAAAACAGAAAGTATAGACCAATAAGAACACTTTTTATTTAACAAGGGGCCAAGCCACTTTAAAGAATGTGATGGGCAGCGGAGCTCCAATATTTAGACATGAAAATTTCCTTAAGGGCCACTTAAATGGTAAATAATCCCCATTATGTCTATTTAAAATCTAGACAGACCTAGACGAGAATTAATGCTCCTTTGAGGAATCGGAGATGAAAGTAGGAAGTTACAGGAAATAGCGTACCATTAGGTAATAGAGGTGGGAATACCCTTACAAAGCAGACCCTAAAGGAACAGTACCACAGATACATTAGTGCCTATAAGAAAAGTGCCACACTCTGGGCCTATTGGAAGATGGTAAAAACGTACGGTTAACCCTATAGGGAACAAATGGTCAGTTTCCATGGAAAAGTGCCATAAGCTAGTGGCCCCCAACCTTGATTGCTCTAGAGAGTCGTAGTTTTAGTATGGTAATATTTGCTGGGGGAAAAGGGATTGTTAGGAAGGGGCGGTTGGGATGGTAATCTGTGAAGGTGCTGCAGGAAGGACAGGCTCTTCTAATTGTCACCTTCCTATGCCCTAGCAAGAAGCAGCCAGTGACGACGATGTGGTAGAGGGGGCCTTGACCTTACCTCTCCAACAAGCACAGATACCTTCCTGCTCAATCTTCCTCCTGCGGCCTGAGACTTAAATGACTTTCTCAGAGAACAAAACCAAAGAGGAAAGAAAGAGGTGTGATTGTTATTGATACGTGTATAGGGGCTTATTTACCAAGGGTCTCCGGACCGCACTTTCATTGTGGGGAAATTTTTCCAACGAGGTTTTTCCAGGATTTTGAGAAGGATGTGGGGGGGACTAGGGGGACATTTCTCAAAGGGATGTAACAATTGGGGTAGTGGCGAAAATCGATGGATAGTTGTGGGCGCATGGCTGTCGTGTGCTTCCTTAGTTGACAGAAAAATCAGGGGTAGGGCCATTTGGACCTAAATCTTACTCATTCGGACCTGAGCGAGCGGATTTTAACTTTCCAAAATTTGATGGTTGCAAGATCATGCACTTACAGCACGGGGAAAAGAAGGTAAGAAAGAATAGACCGAAGCGAAGTAAGACCAAGCACAGAGAGACGAAGAAGGAAGGGGGAAAAGTAAGGGGAAAAGGAAGAGGGCGGAAAGAGAAAATATAGGCAGGTGATATTATCGAGTGAAGATATTAAGTGAACTTCCCCGCAAATAGCGCATTATAACGGACAAATGCCACTTAATGCACCAGGAAGAAGCAAGAAAGAAGGTGAAATTTAAAGGGAACTTGAAGAGGGGAAGGCGAACAACCATGCAGTTGAATATTGGATGCCCGCACAGAATCATTAGTGAATCGCGGGAACAGGCATTTATACACGGACATTGCACTTTCAGGGAAAGCGTTCAGGACAGGTAAAAGGAAACTAAGAAAAATGTGCACCAATGCATTTGACAACATGGAAAAGAAGTATAGGAAATCAATGCTTCTTTAACCTAACACCCCCATTCCAGTCAATTTTTGTTGGCAAATTGCCCTAAATCTCCAAAAAACTAAAAAAAAAAAAAACAAGCAAAGAGAAAATATGAGACAGAAACAGGGCTTAATTCCCTCGGAGAAGCGCCTTTCTGAATAACTCCTGCTGGCTCTCAGCCTTCTTATCTCTAAAAATACCCCACATCGTTGAGCTCCCTTTCTCACCGCTCTTCTGACCACGGGGACAAAAAGAACGAGAAAGATAAAGGGCAAAAAGAGGAAAGAACAAAGGAATGATCTGCAACCTTTGCAACTCAGCCTTACCCACAGCCTGACCTGTCCCCCTTCAGCATAAGATCAAAGAAATGAAAAAAGAGTTTAAAGTATGGAAAAAGGATCCGCTACTAAAAATAAATGATGGCAACAAAAGTATATATAAACATTGAATATCGGATGCAGTTATAGAAATGACCAAAACATTTCCTATTCATACTAAGAGCCTGAGATGATGGTTCATGGTGGGGGGGGGATCCTATCCCATCTGGTTTACAATAAGCGTCTTCAATCGGGAGATATGAAATCTGGTCTTTCACATCCGGCTCCTGAAAACTTTAATTCGCTCGTCCAATAATCGAGGCTGGCAGGGGTGGGGGATTTGATCAATGACTTCTCCCACTGTTTTGATACACAAGTGACGTAGTGGATACCGTGTGTTGTGCTGGACCTTCTCACCTAAATTAGATCCCTCCCAGCAGTGCTCATTTAGTAAGGAGAAGGAATGGCGGGCATTAGCCGATTTATAAGGTGAGCGGCCTTACCAATCGGCCCGGATGGGGTTCGCGATAGCCCGTGTCTCTACGGCATTTTTTGATTGTTTTACCAGGAGTCAGCGAGGCAGCGGCAACTGGTGCGGGGGGGGGGTGGGCATTTGTTTGATGTGATGAATTGAATTATTTCTTCTGAAGCATTACGTATTCTGGTAGTAGGTCCTGCCCGGGGCTTATTGATCATGGGCTGCGCCTATGACTCAGCTCAGATTTTGCCCGTCTTGACTTGTTGTTTGTGCATGTGTGACCAGGGGCGGTACTGCGAAATTAAAAGAGGCCGGCCCTGGAAAAAATTCTAAGAGCTGGCCGATAGGTTACTGTTGGGGGGGTGGGCTGGGTGGTGGAGTAAAATGAAGTAGGCGGGGTCATGTGATTTTGTGGGTGGAAGTTGCAACTACTATTAATTAATTTACTGCCCCCTAATGACAAGAATATAAATACTATAATACTGCCCCTATGTACAAGAAATATAACTTACTATAATACTGCCCCCCCCACCCATGTAAAAGAATATAACTACTAGAATACTGCCCCCCCATGTACAAGAATCTAACTGAATAATATTGCCACCTATGTACAAGAATATAACTACATAATACTGGATCCCCTATGTACAAGAAATATAACTCTAAAATGCCCCTATGTCAGGAATATAATACTATAATACTGCCCCCTATGTACAAGAATATAAACTACCTATAATACTGCTCCCTATGCTACAGAAATAAACTAACTATAATACTGCCCCCTATGGTAAAGGAATATAACTACAATATATACCCCTTGTTACAAGAATATAACTACTATAGTACTGCTCCCTATGTACAGGAATAGTAACTACTAATAATACTGCCCCATAACAAACATTTTCATAGAAAAATATAAATCTACCTTGGTGTGCAGAGGAGCAGTACCAATAACCTGTTAGATACACAACAATCAACCCATAACTTTTACATTTTTCCATGTATATACGTATATATTCGAGTATAAGCCAAGTTTTCAGTACAAAAATTGTGCTGAAAAACTCTAACTCGGCTTTCTAGAGTATTACTCTAAAAGCAGTTTCTAGAAAAAAAAAACAAAAAGTACTCACTTTCCAATGCCCGCAGCAGTTCCTCCTCTATCCATCAATGCTCCGGTGTATCAGCGCCAGACCCTGGCGGTCAGCAGGCAACGGCTGATATCATATGTGCCTGCGACGACTGCAGGGGACACGGATTGTGAGACGATGCTGGACCATTGAGGATATAAAAGGACTGCCCGGGAGCATCGGATGGCTAGAAAGGAAACTGCCAGTAGGGGGGGGGGGGGGGGGCTGGGGCCTACGGGAAGGTGGGGTACACTTTGTTGTTTTTCCTACAGGCATTATATGGGGGACAGCGACCTGCAGGCTATAACTGGGGGGAGCAGGGGATGCAGGCCGATATACTAGGGGCGAGCAGGGGCGGCAGGCTAGTATACTGGGGGAGAAGGGGAGGCAGGCGATCGATTTGTATACTAGGGGGAAGCAGGGGATGAAGGCTATTATACTGGGGGAAAAAGGGGGTGAAGGCTATTATACTACAGGGGGTGGCGGGCTGTACTACTACAAGAGTGGCGGGGCCTTTTTGCGATATCACAGGAGCTGGCGGGATATATACCACAGGAGCTGGCGGGCTGTATAATACAGGAGCTGGCGGGCTGTATACACAGGAAGCTGGTGGGATGTATACTAAAGGGGCTTGGCGGGCTACTATACTACAGGGGCTGGCGGGCTAAAAATATACTACAGGGGGTGGGGGCTGTATACTGCAGGGCTTGGGCGGGATCGTATTACTTTACCGGGCTGGCGGCTGTATACTACAAGGCGGATGGCGGGCTGTGTAACTACAGGGGCTGGGCAGGCTGGAGACGACAGGGGCTGGGGGCAGGCTGGTATTTACTACCAGGGGCTGGGAAGGCTGTATACTTAAAGCAGGGGATGGGAGGCTGTATTACTTACAGGGGCTGGCGGGCTAAATATACTACAGGGGCTGGGCAGTGATCTGTATTACTACAGGGTGGCTGGGCAGGTTGTGTTATACTACAGGGGTGCCGGGATGTTATACTACAGGGGGCTGGCGGGCTGACTAGACTTACCAGGGGCTGGCGGTGCTGTAACTAAGGGCTGGCTGTCTGGTAACTACAGGGGCTGGCGGGGCTGTATACTACAGGGGGCTGGCTGGCTGATTTATACTTACAGGGGCGGCGGGCTATACATTACAGGGGCTGACACCTGCCTCTGTATTGAGAGCTCAGCCTGTGAGCTTTCTCCATACAATGCCACAAGCAACTGATTTAGTACGAATACCCAGACAATCGAATTATACCAGGGTCGGTTGGCCCCCGGGGGGCCGGTGAATCCCCCGGTGGGCCCGAATCCTGTCAATATGGCATGGGCCTTAATGGAGGCTGCTCATCTACTACTAACAATCGTACTGCATATCAGAGGCAAGTACTATTGCTTACAGTGCCGCGCAGGAGTCCTGTGCGGCGTCCTGTTGAACAGGAAGCCCTTGCCTAGCGCTTCCTGGTCAATACCACAGAAAAGCAGCAGCTGGAGGAGCCAGGGGAAGTACGGAGTAGGAGCGCCACATATCAAATCTGTGGCTGCTCTCCCTGGAGGTTGCAGCCTCGGGCAGAGCTGACGGTGAGAAGCGGAAAAAAAAAAAAAAAACAAAAAACCCCCGCCCACCGCCCGGGCTCTCTGCACAGAGGAGACAGCTCCATCCACTGCCATGAGTGTATCACCTGCTGACTGACCTGCTGTCTGGTTTATACAGGTTAGTGAATGTGTATAGTGTGTGTAGTCTTCCCTTGTGGTATGTGTGTTTTTGTCATATGTAATATATAGGTACAACATGTATGTGCTTGTATATAGGACTGATAAACATGTAATAGCTGTTATATATAGGTGTATTGTTCTATATGGGATTAGGGTGTAATATATATATATTAATATGTAGGTGCATAACAAGTTTACATGTTGATATATGTATATGTTGTGTATATGCAGGTATATACCATGTAAAGGGTTGTAATTATAGGTGTAATTGTGTGTGTATATATTGATATATAGGTATTTGTGGGGGAGCTGTATACAGTGGATGCTGGGGGAGCGTATACCAGTGATTGCTGCGGGGAGAAGCTGTATTTAGTGATTGCTAGGGGAGCTGTATCAAGTGGTTGCTGGGGGAGAAGCTGAACAGTGGTTGCGGGGGGAAGAAGCGGGAGAACCGAGCCTAAGAGAGCACAAGCCATAGAGGAAGTAGTAGTGGTTGCTGGGGGAGACAGCTGTTACAGTGTTGCTGGGGGAGAAGCTGATACAGTGATGCTGCAAGAGTAATAGATGAGGTCCGGACCCAAAGCGGGGCTTGAAAGTAACAATGATTGTGGCGCGCAGCCCTCAAAACATTAGATGCCGGTGGGAATGGCAAGCCATGGATGGGGAGGGGAGTATATAAAATTGGAGGGGGGGGGGGAGATGGGGCAGTGTGCACGGGAGAGCCTTAATACAATATGGAGGGGGGGGTGGCAGTGTGTATTCAGGGGCCTTAATAAAATAGGCGGGGCCGGTGGTGTTGGTTTGGGCGTGGCCGTATTAAAATCTGGGGGGAGGGGCAGTGTGTATGAAATTGTTTTATCCAGGTGACATATAATCTGTAATAAAACTGTTGCGTATTTAGCGGGGGGGAGGGTCGCAGTGCGGGGGATCTGCCTCCCAGAGCGAACACATCTGCCAGACAATTCTGCAAACGCAGATTTATTCGATAGATTTCTGGATGTGAAGGAGAAGACAAAGTCATTGTAAGGAGAAGATGCTACTTCTTCCTGTGTCCTATCAGTATTGTAGCCTTGACTTACCTTCTAGTGTGAGACGCTATCATCTTATGTAAGCAATCAATATCATAGGGTCAGAGATGCCGGGTGTGACTGGTCATTGATGCGGGGACACAGAGTAGGGTTATTGTCATCAGATGGTGGCAGTGCAAAACACTTGTAAGTCCCTAACACAATAGGCTCTGGACACCAGGGGAACTCTTTATACTATCCTACACCACCGCATAAGCCACCACAGAAAGCCCCGGAAACCAGGGGTAACTCTGATACTATCCCTAACATAATTGCCTTGAGGTGAAGATCACCCCTGCAGCCCTGTACACAAAACAGAAAGAGACCGAGCTCTAGAGAGAGGGAGGGAGGGAGAGAAGGGATAGCTTATCCTTTGCTTCACTGCCCCCGCTAGTGTCCAAATTTCCTATCCCATAACTATGTTATGTGTAGTAGTAGGGAAGGCCAGCCCAAATCAATTCACTGGTGGGCCCAGGCACCCCAGTCCGACCCTGCATATATATATAGTATATAATTAATATATATATTACTCACTAAATTGTCAATATAAAATGTAGAAAATACTTTTACCACATTTCTGGCACTTTACTATTATGGAGAGAGAGAACGAAGTTCTTTGTGGGAGAATCATGTGCAGGGAAGCAGCGTCAGGCCGGGCTGAGCATCTCCATACCATGGCTTTGTCGTCCTCCCCAGCCCTCTGCCGTCCGTCTAGCAGCGTCTCCTGCTCTGATGTGGGAGCAGGGGCCGTGAGCAGTTTGCCCTGTGCCTGACCTCTAGCAGAGCTCCGTGTAGATTATCAGCTGTCTGCTATCACAGGGGCAGCCAGCTTCCTTGCGGACCTCTCTGCTGCACACACAAGGACAAGTGCACGGGGTCTGCTGTAGTGTAGGTGAGGCTGCCTCGTTGCTTGATGGTAGAACCGCGCTCAGTAGCCGTCATAGATAGAGAACACCCGTGACTACATTTGCACTGTCTAGTCACATCCCTGCACCCACCGGCCCCAAGATTCCACCTCAGACAGGTCGGCCCCCCGGATTTTCCGGGGGGTAATGGCAGCCAGTCCGCCCCTGATTGGACGGAATAAGCCTTCCATCGGTGAACATTTCATGAAAGCGCATTCAGCCGGATTGATTTTCGGCTCCAAGACACGACTGGAAATACAGAAATTTACATCATCCATTGACAAATCAGTGTTAACCTATTAAGGGCCATATTTATATTCAGCTTTTTTTGACACAGGAAAACATTATGAGGTTCCTTAGACTTAGTTCATTTAAATTAAAGGGGCTGGCCGGAATTCTACGTGTTGAAGACCGACCTAGAGAAAGGGGCAATGTCGACCACAGGAGATTGTTTTTGTTCCGGACCCCCCCCGCGCCACAATAGAAGTTATGTCTGAGAGGCAGTGGAGTATAGGAAGCTGATGGGCCCCAGTGCCATAAAGCTGGCCAGGCCCCACGACAGATAATGTATGGTTTATAGTAATAGTCTTCTCATATGGAAAGTGACACCAGATGGGCCCCCTAAACCTCTTGGGCCGGGTGCAACCGCAACCTCTGCACCCCTCCAGTATTGCCTGTCTGAGGGGCACATAATTGATTAGATTTGCTTCCTGCTCTGCATATCTTTGGTACTACCATATTTTTAGGGACTATAAGAAGCAGATGTAGTTATCCAAAAGGAAGAAAAAATATTTGAAAAAAAATTAAAAATTCCCGCTGGTTCACAACACAAGCTCAGCAACAGCTCTGTACTATACATCCATACACTATTCAGCTCTGCACCAACATTCAACACATGAACACATTACAGCACTTGCTACATTCATTCACTCACAACACTGCACTCTCCTCCTAACCAGTCCAAACCTGCCACTTCTTAGTGGCCCCATAACCCTGGCAAGTATGAAAGGGTTCTTCAAGAGCTGTGTGGTGATGCAGGAAATATGTGACCAGTACCAGGCTTATGACATCGCCTCTAAGTCCTGCAGTAATACTCACATCAAGGAACGCATGGGAAAAAGAAGAGCGCAGTGCCGAGGCTCCTCTCTCAAAAATCTCAAGGTAGATGGTCGGAGGCAGGAGGGTCGAGTTTCTGAAGCTCTGCGCTTGCACAGTAGCACTGATGACGCATAACGGCACTCACATGGGGTCATTACTAAGGGCCCGCCCGATTCGCGTTTTTTCCCAACGGGTTACCCGAAATTCCAATTTGCGCCGATTCCCGCCTGTATTGCCCCGGGATTTTGCGCACGCGGACCGGATTGTGTCGCATCGGCGGGGGCCCGGCATGCACGCACGGAAATCGGGGGGCGTGGCCGAGCGAAAAAACCCGACGGATTCGGAAAAACCGCCCGCCCCGGACCCCTTTAAAAAAGAAAAGAAATGTGTCGCTTGGACGCGCTTACCTTAACTGAGTTCGGCCCGGTAACCTGAGTGCGTTCAGAGCTTTTCCAGCGCAGCAGCCCGCACCTGGTGGACGGCGGAGGAACTACCTGATGAATTCACTGGGACGGACCCGAATCCACCGCAGAGAAACGCGCCGCTGGATCGCGAACGGACCTGGCTAAGAAAATCTGCCCCATTGGGGCACATTTATTACCCGGTCCAGTCGCGATCCAGCGGTGGGTTCTCAGACGCTGATGGGTTCTGACGGGATTCACTAAGGTCCGTGACCGCGTATTCACCAGGTGTCGCTTCTGCGCCGAGAGTCCGCGGACGTTCACATGCTTTTTCCGGTGTATGTGAGTGCTGACTTGCGGACCACAAATGGCTTTTTAAATTCCGCGTTTTTTCCACTCCTTCGGTTGTCCGGTGCACGCCCCCGATTATGGCGCGTGAATGAAATCGGTGCGCGGATTGCGCCAAAAATCTATCGCGTGCGCCACAATCCCGTGAAATACAGCGCAAAGCTGGGAAATAATTAGGGGACAAACTGACGGATCGCGGCTGCAGACCCTTAGTAAATGGCCCCATAGTCTTGTGAAACCAGGTGCTAATGTACATGTACAGAGAGCTCAAAAGAAGCCGGACTGCTACACAAAGTCCTGCAAGAATGCACCATATTTTTTTGTTCACTGTCTTCATGCTGAATCGATGCCGCCTCTAATGCACATTTTTCGTTTTGTCGGACACAAGGCTCCACACGACACAAAACTGGCGCAGGACACTTTTATAAAAATACATGGACAAGGCAGTTTCCACATTCTTTCTAGTGCAAAGTCCAGACAGAAAACTGGTTGCAAACTTTATAAATGTGCCCAATATCTTCTCTGTAGGTGATTATACAATATAAATAAATCCAGTGTTTTAAACTACTCCTCATAACTGAGACCCTCCATACCCCTTATATTTTTTGCTGGCTCTGGTTGTCCCCTCCTCAGCTCAGGAGTAGGGTATTTTTATGCTTCTTAGTATATTAACCTGACAGACAAAGTATGTTGAGTAGTGTGCTACCATATAGCACAATACAGTACATGGATTCCAGGAGATAAGTGGATTTTCATGAAGTCCATTCAAGTCTTTCGCTTTAAATCCAGTTTTTTCCGCCTCGGCTGGAGCGCTTTCCGTAGTCATGTGGGGCATCGGGGATTATGATTAGCGGAGTCTGTGTCCTGTGATACAGGCTGTCGATATCTCCTCTCAGTCCCGATCAATATTAGGCTATTTGCTATAATGTGATATTGATTACTTTTATTATCTAATTTTATCAAAGCAATTACAAATCTGATCAGTTGCCAAGTCTTAAACAAAGAAAGTAAATAACACTGTCAATGGGGAGACCTCCTCCATTTGTTGTAACTCAAGAATTTATCATACAGGAGGAGGTAAGAAGATGTAGTGAGAAGATCTTTATTGGATTGGGGAATCATATTTAAGATTAAGAAGACAAGAATATTGTCATTTGATTAAAAAATGGACATAAAAATCTTGAAGTTGGGTCATTTTCTTGGATTATGCACAACGTGTGAGCTCACAAAGAATCATGAGTAGAGGGACTCAGGGCCCACAGGAAAAATGTATTCCTGGAGTCCCCAATTCAAAGATTGTTAATTCATTCATCTGAACCATAAATACTGTCTGTAGAAGCTCGCTACTCACTATTGCCTCAGAACTGTGGTGGTGCTGGCAGTCATGTCAGTAAAACCTGCTCTGGGCTCTGGCCCTGACAGGATTTTTGTGGTCCCTGGAAGACATGATGTTACTAAGCTGCTGACTGGCCGGGGCTTGGCTGTTAAGGCTCTGGGAAGCCTGGTGGTAAAGAGAGGCTGGTCCTTGCCTCAGAGCAGCTGTGGCTGCATTCACACTGCCGCAAGGGGGCGTCTATAAAGCGACATACTTCCCATAGACGGCAATGGGGCGCACAGACTCCCTAGGGGGAGCGTACGGTGTGCAGCAAAAGCCGGCACAGTAAAGCTCCGTACCGGGAAAAGATAGGACATGTGCTGCTATATTTCTCCGTAGTACGGCGCCGTACAGGCTCACCCCATCCTCCTCTCCCCCAACATGACGCGTGCCCGCCGTGACGGTACGGCAGGCAACAAGCCCGTCTGAATGTAGCCTAAGATGCACAGTCGACCTTTTGCCTCAGATCGTTGAGGTCTAGAAGCCCAGTCAGGAACCGCTGACTTGTAATGCATTGGATGTTTGTAGCAATGAGACCCTGCCAGTAAGTGATGGACTGACATCAATGGTGATGACTTTAGGAGTCATGTCAATAACCTGCTAAACTTGGCCCTGCCTGGCACTGATATCGCCTGGCCGTACTGTCAGTGACCTGCTGTCAGGCACTTGCCTCAGAATTAAGACGGTCTAAGGGGCCTTGTTCTTAGCCTGGCACTGGCCTTGACAGCTAGACTCTGGAGAACCTTATCAATAACCCAATGACGGCTTTACTTTGAAACATAGGCTTCCTGGCCTCAAAACATGATGATGGGAGGCCTCATGGTGCCACTGAGAAGGCTGAATCGAAACGGAGGAAGGAAAGATATGGTTGGCTAAACACGTTAGGTGCCGGGTTTGATGTATATGAGTAGGGGCTGATGGCCCCATGTTGCCCACTTCCCGCCGGCTGGCGCCACCCATCTTGGCGGTTGCGTCCAATCTTCATGAACCCCCCCCTCCCCTGATATTGCTAGCATTTACGATTAGTTCAAGGGCTTCTACGCTACTACACATGGTTTGAGCAGACGCCCTGATAAATAACCCCCAAGTGTCTTCAGTCATCCATGCACCAGGGGCAGAAGTAGCTTTTTTACGGCTATGCTGAAGCATAGAGAGTTAAAATCTGCCCCATGGTGTGACACATCACGCAATGCTCACCCCCCCTCCTATGTATTTGGTCTTGGACCCTTCCACTACAACGATATGAAGAACGAAATACTGTGAGGAGGAGCACAGCAGCACCGGGCAGTCCCGATACACACCAATGGTGGACACGGAGCAAGACTTCATCCCATATCGCCTCTCTTCCCTGGTTATACAACTGGCAGCTCACTACGGTTGCTGTCTTTCTTCTGCGGAAATCCCGTCCCACCTAACAATGATCCTACTATACTATGAAATTTATTCCATAGGATAAGTCTAAATGAGGCATCGCGGTGGCTGAGTGGATAGAACTTCTGCGTTGCGCGCTGGGGTCCTAGGTGGGGACCTGGGTGGATCCTGGGTGGGATATGTGTGGGATGGGATCTTGATCCCACCCAAGTCACACACTGCAAAGAGTTTGTATGTTCTCTCCGTGTGGTGCGTGGGCTCCTGATGGGTCCTCCGGCTTTACTCCCACTCTGCACAAAACTTACTGGGGCTCATTTACTTCCACTAGGTGGTGGCTAGCTGCGCTGAAGGTCCGCAGAGTTACACTTTTGTCACAGGCATGTTAAGTGTGATTTTGCAACACCCCCCCCACACCCACCCCCCCCCCCCCCCCCCCCCCCCCCCCCCCCCCCAATAGTTTTTTTTAAATTCGCGCTTTTTCAGAATCCTGTCAGGTTATTTCCTAACTGGCCCAAGCCCCCGATTTCTGATCGCGATGCACCACAATCCTGTAATTCGCGTGACCCAAAGAATCCCGGGGGGGCAGTTCGGAAATATTCGGAAACCCGACGGAAAATGCGCGCTTCGGACCCTTAGTAATGGACATTCACTGTTAGGTTGTTTAGGATTGTAAGACCGGGCGGACAGGGACGACAGTGACGCTTGTGTTCAGCATACATAATCTGTAGGAGGCTAAATAAATAAGAATTAACTATCTATTATTAAGGAATATTGCGATCAGGAAGGGCAAGGTGCTTTTGAATACCGATGACAGGTTTCCTCTATTTTATGTAATTTTCAAGGTAAGACAAAGCATCCAGACAATCAAGAATTATTTCTTCTTTTTTTTTTTTTTAAATAAGCAGGTTTTATATAGAATAATAAATGATTTGTAATATTTTAATTCATATTATTTATTTTAATGGTACACATCTGTTATAAAAAAATGGTAATAACGAATACATAGTTTGATTTTAACAATAATATTAATAGTTATTTTTTAATAAAAAATGGGATGGTCATGTGTCCTAGTATACAGGAGGGCCATTTATACCTTTAGCCTCCACGTATGTCATGGAGGGGGCGGAAAATAACTGCAAAATTCTACTAGACCCAGCTAATGACAAGGCCCCTTAGACCTTCTTAATCTGAGGCAAGTGCCAGCAGGCAGGTCACTGACAGTACGGCCAGGACGATATCAGTGCAAGGCAGGGGCCAGTTAGCAGGTTATTGACATGACACCTAAAGTCATAACACCCAATGGAAGGGCCAGCCAGCACTTACTGACAGGTTCTCCAATGCTACAACATCCAAGGCAATGACAAGTCAGCCGGTTCCTGACTCGGCTTCTAGGACCTCAACGATCTGAGGCAAAGGCGACCGCGCAGCTCTTAGGCTACATTCAGACGTCTGTTGCCTGCCGTTACGTAGCACGGCGGGCAACGGCGGCATGTGGGGAGAGGAGGAGGGGGTGAGCGTACGGCGCCGTACTATGGAGAAATATAGGACATGTCCTATCTTTTCCCGGCTACAGAGCGGTACGGTGCCGCACTTGTGCTGCACCGTACCGCTCCCGTAGGGAGCTGTGCGCCCATTGCCGTCTATGGGGGGCGTATGTCGGCTGTATATACGCCCCCTTGCGGCAGTGTGAATGCAGCC
>WNYA01001280.1:2838-14464 GCA_019512145.1 Engystomops pustulosus | reverse complement strand
GAGCCAGTCAGCAGGTTACTGACAGGACTGCCAGCACCACCACAGTCAGAGGCAATAGTGAGTAGCGAGCTTCTACAGAAAGTAATTTATGTCAGATGATAATAACCTACATCTTTGCATTGGGGGACTCCAGGAATACATTTTTCCGTGGGCCCTGAGTCCATCTAACACTGAGCTTCTTTGTGAAGTCACACGTTGTGCATAATCCAAGAAATTGACCCAACTTCAAGATTTTTATGTCCATTTTTTAATCAAATGACAATATTTCTTGTAGTTCTTAAGCTTAAATATGATTCCCCAATACAATAGAAGATACTTACTTCTTCCTCTGTATGATTCTTGAGTTACACACATTGTAGGACGTTGTTATCTTCTTTCTTTGTTTAAGACTTGGCAACTGATCAGGAATTGTAATTGCTTGAAAAAAGTAGATAATAAAAGTAATCAATAATCAAATTATAGCAATAGCGTAATATTGAGCGGGACTGAGAGGAGATATCGACAGCCATGTTATCACAGGACACAGACTCCACATTCTTGAGTTACACACATTGTAGGACGTTGTTATCTTCTTTCTTTGTTTAAGACTTGGCAACTGATCAGGAATTGTAATTGCTTGAAAAAAGTAGATAATAAAAGTAATCAATAATCAAATTATAGCAATAGCGTAATATTGAGCGGGACTGAGAGGAGATATCGACAGCCGTGTTATCACAGGACACAGACTCCGCTACTCAATAATCCCCGAGTGCCCCACATGACTACGGAAAGATCTCCAGCAGAGGCGGAAAAACTGGATTTAAGTGAAAGACTTGAAATGGACTTCATGAAAATCCACTTATCTCCTGGGATCCATGTACTGTATGTGCTGTAGGTACACACTACTCACACATACTTGGGCTGTCAGGTGAAATACATAAGAAGTGCAACATCCCCCACCGGGGCCTAGCCTTTTCTTGGGGCCTGGAGACAGCCGGGGCCCGCAGTACCTGAGTGGCTGGCGGTTGCGGCCTAAGCACGCTTGTGTCACACATTTATTAAAGTGTTTGCACCAGTTTTCTGTCTGACTTTGCACTAGAAAGAATGTGGAAACTGCTTGTCCATGTATTTATAAAGTGTCTGCCCAAGTTTTGTGTCGTGGGAGCACTGTGTCCGACAAAACAGAAAAATGTGCACTAAGAGGGGCATTCTGATGCACAGCATGAAGAAAGTGAACCAAAAAAATATAGTGCATTCTGCAGGAATTTGTGTAGCAGTCCGGCTTCTTTTGAGCTCTGTACATGCACATTAGCACCGGTTTCAGAGACAGTGGGGCACATTTACTAAGGGTCTGCAGCCGCGAATCCGTCGGGTTTTTCCCGAATATTTCCGCTTTGCGCTGTATTTCACGGGATTGTGGCGCACGAGATAGATTTTTGGCGCAATCGCGCCGACTTTCACGCGACAGAAATCGGGGGAAAAAAGCAGGTAAACTCTGGCGGACCTCGGCGCAGAAGCGACACCTGGTGAATATCGGCGCACGGACCTTAGTGAATCCCGGCAGAACCCAAATCAGCGTCTGAGAACCCACCGCTGGATCGCGACTGGACCGGGTAAGTAAATGTGCCCCAATGGGGCAGATTTACTTACCCGGTCCGTTCGCGATCCAGCGGCGCGTTCTCTGCGGTGGATTCGGGTCCGGCCGTGATTCATCAAGGTAGTTCCTCCGCCGTCCACCAGGTGGCGCTGCTGCGCTGAAAAGCATCTGAACGCACTCAGGTTCACCGGGCCGGACCAAGTGAAGGTAAGCGCGTCCCAAGCGACACATTTCTTTTTTTAAATGCGGCGGTTTTTCCGAATCCGTCGGGTTTTCGCTCGGCCACGGATAAAGTGTGGGGGAGACCCGCTGTTTTTAGACAAAGGTCTTCGAATAATGTATGCACCGTTATATCTTGACAAGAATTTTTCAATTTATGGAGGAAATGATATATCTGCGGAAATCTGTACGATTCTGCCTCTGGCATATCGTATTTTGATTTAAAATACTCCCTTGATCTAAGACCTTGTCTATCATAGAAATCCCCTATGCGGTACAACCCCTTGTCTGTCCACCACTTAAATTGGCCATGTTGAAGGCCTGGAGTGAAGCTAGGATTGTTTAATATTCTTGCAACAGGAGTATGTGGAGACTGTAATCTATAGCTACGTTTGACTTTATCCCAAATCGAAAGCATAGAAGAGAGGAGTGGGCACATAATCAGCGGTCTTTCCCTGGGTCTCAACCAGGGGCGGACTGGCCATTAACCCCACCGGGAAAAATCCCGGTGGGCCGACCTGTCTGAGAGATCTGGGGCCGGTGGGTGCAGGAGAATGTGACATAGACAGTGCAGTGTAGGCTGACAATCAGCACACAGAGAGCAGCCTCACCTACACTACAGGCAGCCCGTGCACTGTCCTTGTGTGAGCAGCAGAGAGTCGCATGGAAGCTGCTGCCCCGTGAATAGCAGACAGCTGATTACAGCTACACGGAGCTCTGCTGAGGTCAGGTACAGGGCACTGCTCCGGCCCCTCCTCCTACAACCAGGAAGCAGGAGGCTGCTAGATGGAACGGAGAGGGCTGGGGAGGACTACAAGCCATGTGTATGGAGATCTCAGCCCTGTGGAAGCTGCTGCCCCTGTGAATAGCAGACAGCTGATTACAGCTACAAGGAGCTCTGCTGAGGTCAGGCACAGGGCACTGCTCCGGCCCCTCCTCCCACAACCAGGAAGCAGGAGGCTGCTAGACGGGACGGAGAGGGCTGGGGAGGACTACAAGCCATGTGAATGGAGATCTCAGCCCTGCCTGGCAGCTGCTTCCCTGCACATTGATTCTCCCCACAAAGAACTTCTTCTCTCTCCATAAATAGTAAGTGCAGAAATGTGTAAAGTATTTTCTTACATTTTATTGACATATTTATGTGAGTTATATATATATATATATATGTAATGTCTGGGTATGTACTAGTAATGCTGCTGGCATTGTATGGAGAAAGCTCACAGGCTGAGCTCTCAATACAGAGCAGGTGTCAGCCCCTGTAATGTATAGCCCGCCAGCCCCTGTAGTATATAGCCCGCCAGCCCCTGTAGTGCGAGCCATAGAGAGACCCCCCCCCCCCCCCCATATATGTAATATATAAGGGAGTGTCAGGACCCGATCCATCATATTGGTTTGGTGTGAAAATAAAGCAATGCAAAAGCCTTACAGAGTACCGCCATGTAGTACAAAATACATACAGCGTACCGCCATGTAGTACAAAATACATACAGCGTACCACCATGTAGTATAAAATTCATAAAGTACCGCCATGTAGTACAAAACAGATACAGCTAGGCCCAGCAACCACCGTATACAGCTCCCCCAGCAACCACCGTATAAAGCTTCCCCCAGCAATCACTATATATAAATATACACACACATTACACCTATATTTACACCCTTTACATGGTATACCTGCATATACACACATATACATATATCACATGTAAAACCTGTATATGCACATACATATACACACACATATTATATATATACACACACACACACCTAATACATGTTATACCATTATATACACACATATAGAACACATTACACCTATATATACAGCTATTACATGTTATCAGTCTATATACAAGTACATGACATGTTGTACATATATATGACAAAACACACATACACAGGGAAGAAACACACATATACACATTACACTTACCTGATATCCAGCAGCAGGTCCAGGTCAGGCAGGGGATACATCATGGCAGTGGATGGAGCTGTCTCCTCTGTGCAGCAGGCCGGGCTGGTGGGCGGGGCTTCGCCTGTCAGCTCTGCCCGGGCTGCACCTCCAGGGAGATCAGCCACAGATTTGAATGTGGCGCTCCCACTCCTCCTCCCCCTGGCTCCTCCAGGCTGCTTCTGTGGTAGTGACACAGGAAGCGCTAGCAAGGGCTTCCTGTGTCACAGCAGCGCCGCACAGGACGTCCTGCGCGGCGCTGTAAGCAATAGTACTTGCATCTGAATGATGCAAGTACTATTGTTAGTAGTAGAGGAGCAGCCTCCATTAAAGGCCCATGCCATAGTGACAGGAGTCGGGGCCACCGGGGGATTCACCGGCCCCCCGGCGGGCTAGACCGACCCTGTACACTCGGGTCGGGGCTTGTTGTGCTCACCGTATTGTGCCCATGCACAATTCACTTATATGGCAGCCATATGCTTTATACCAGTGGAGGCGAACCTTTTAGACGCAGAGTGCCCAAACTACATCCAATTTTTTTGTTTTTTTTCTCTAGACTTTAGTATAAGCCGAGTTAGGGTTTTTCAGCACATTTTTTGTACTGAAAAACGTGGCTTATACTCGAATATATACGGTATATACATGGAAAAATTTAAAAGTTATAGGGTTGAGTGTTGTGTATCTAAACAGGTTTGTGTACTGCTCCTCTGCACACCACTGTAGATTAATATTTTCTATGGAAATGTCTTGTATAGGGGGCAGTATTATACAGCACATTTTTTGTACTGAAAAACTTGGCTTATACTCGAATATATACGGTATATACATGGAAAAATGTAAAAGTTATAGGGTTGAGTGTTGTGTATCTAAACAGGTTTGTGTACTGCTCCTCTGCACACCACTGTAGATTAATATTTTCTATGGAAATGTCTTGTATAGGGGGCAGTATTATAGTAGTTATATTCTTGTACATAGGTGTGGGGGTACAGTGTGATCAGTTGTGGTGTGAGGGGTATATATGATTATTTGTAGGGTCACAGTGTGGTCAGTTGTGGTGTGAGGGGTATATATGATATATGTGGGGGCACAGAGTCGTCAGTTGTGGTGTTAGGGGTATATATGTTATATGTGGGGGGGCACAGTGTGGTCAGTTGTGGTGTGAGGGGTACAAATGAAATATGTGAGGAGCACAGTGTGGTCAGTTGTGGTGTGAGGGGTATATATGATGGGGCAGATTTATTTACCCGGTCCGTTCGCGATCCAGCGGCGCGTTCTCAGCGGTGGATTCGGGTCCGGCCGGGATTCATCAAGGTAGTTCCTCCGCCGTCCACCAGGTGGCGCTGCTGCGCTGAAAAGCATCTGAACGCACTCAGGTTCACCGGGCCGGACCAAGTGAAGGTAAGCGCGTCCCAAGCGACACATTTCTTTTTTTAAATGCGGCGGTTTTTCCGAATCCGTCGGGTTTTCGCTCGGCCACGCCCCCCGATTTCCGTCGCGTGCACGCCGGCGTCGGTGCGACACAATCCGATCACGTGCGCCAAAATCCCGGGGCAATACAGGGGAAATCGGCGCAAATTGGAAATATTCGGGTAACACGTCGGGAAAACGCGAATCGGGCCCTTAGTAAATGACCCCCAATGTGAGTGCCGTTATGCGTGAGTGCTACTGTGCATGCGCAGAGCTCAGAAACTCAGACCCTCCTGACCATCTACCTTGAGATTTTTTGAGAGAGGAGCCTCTGCACTGCTCTCTTCTTTTCCCATGCTGTCTTGATGTGAGTATTACTGCAGGACCTAGAGCGATGTCATAAGCATGGGACTGGTCACATATTTCCTGCATCACCACAAGCCTCTTGAACCCTTTCATACTGCCAGGGTTATGGGGCCACAGAAGAAGTGGAGGTTGGGACTGGGTATGAGGAAGAGCAGTGTGTGAGTGAATGAATGAATGTAGCAGTGCTGTATGTGTTCATGTGAGTGAATGTATGTAGCAGAGCTGAGTATGAGTGTATGGATGTATAGTACCAGAGCTGTGTGTGCTGAGCTTGTGTGTGACCAGCAGGGAATTTTTAATTTTTGTCAAATATATTTTTTCCTTTTTGGATAACTAAATCTGCTTCTTATAGTCTGAAAAATATGGTAGTCCAAAGATATGCAGAGCAGGAAGCAAATCTATGCATTAGGTGCCCCTCAAACAGGGGCATAACTGGAGGGGGTGCAGAGGTTGCGGTCGCACCCAGGCCCAGGATGTTTAGGGGGCCCTTATGGTGTCACTTTCCCATATGAGAAGACTATTACTATAAACCATACATTATAGTCGGGGGCCGGCACAGACTTTGCACTGGGGCCCATCAGCTTCTAGTTACACCACTGCCCTCTGACATAACTTCTCTTGTGGCCCCCGGAAAAAAACAAATCCTCCTGTGGTCAGACATTGGCCACTTTCCTAGGGTCGGTCTTCAACAGTATAATTCCAGGAAGCCCCTTTAAATTTAATGAAAAGTCTAAGGAAAAATAATAAATGTTTTCCTGTGCAAAAAGCTGAATATAAATATTCCATAAGAGGTTAATAAGGATTTGTCAATGGATGATGTAAAGTTCTTGTATTTCCAGTAGTTCTTGGAAGCCGAGAAATCAATCCGGCTGGAATGCGCTTTAATGAAATGTTCACCGATGGAAGGCTTATTCCGTCACAATGCACAACAAAGTCAAAACGGCAAAATCTGAGCTGTCATCGGGCGCAGGCCAATGATCAATAGCCCCGGCAGGACCTCTACCAGAATACGAGATGCTTCAGGAATAATTCATTCACTCAACAAAGGCCCCGAACCGTCTGCCGCGCTCTGACTCCTGTGTACACAATCAAAGATGACGGTAGAGACGGCTATCGGGGATCCGGGCCGAGTGTAGGCCGCTCACCGGTTATACGGCTAATGATCCCGCCATTCTCCTTCCTAAATGAGCACTGGAGGGATCTAATTGAGGTGAGAAGGTCCACGGTATCCACTTACGTCAATTGTACAAACAGTGGGAGAAGTCATTGATCAATCCCCACCCCTGCCTCATTATTGGAGAGGATTAGAGTGTCAGGAGCCGGATGTGAAGACCAGATCATCCCGATATGAAGACGCTTATTAACAGATGGATGGATCCTTTGACCCCCCCACCAGGAACATCTAATCATCAGGCTCTTTAGGATGAAGAGGAAATGTTTTGTCTTTTACTGCATCCGAGATTCATGTTTATATTTTGTGCATCATTTATTTTTATAGGATTAATTTTCCATTAATGTAATTTGGTCATTTTCGGCCTCGTTTACGATATATTAGGGTTGCAAAAATTTCTATTTTTTTTTTAGTTTTTGGATTTTAGGCAATTTGCTAACAAATTGATGGAATGGGGTTAGGATAAAGGCATGGGTTTGATATTTCATAATTGCTATCTATGGGGCACATTTACCGTACTTAACCATCCTGACTCGTTCCCCAAAAGTGCATTGTCCGTGTATAATGCACTGTTCCACAATTCACTAAGATTGTGCGCCCGATATCCTGCATGTGTCGCTTCCCCGCTCAGGTCCCCGGAGTTCACCTTCTTCTTCCTGGTGCATGTAAGTGCATTGTCCGTGTATAATGCACTGTTCCACGATTCACTAAGATTGTGCGCCCGATATCCTGCATGTGTCGCTTCCCCGCTCAGGTCCCTGGAGTTCACCTTCTTCTTCCTGGTGCATGTAAGTGCATGATCTTGCAACACAATTTGAAAGTTAAATCCCGCACTCAGTCCGAATGAGTAAGATTGTCCAATGGCCCGTCCCCTGATTTCTGTCACATGGAAGCAGCACGACCGTGCCACAATCCGATCGCGTGCGACACAATTGTTAAATACCTGTCACAGCGGCGCAAATCCTGAAAACGTTGGAAAATCCAATGAAAGTGCGGCCGGAGACCCTTAGTAAATAAGCCTCTATATGTATCAATAAATCACTTTATGGCACTTTTGGTTGTGTTCTCGGAGAAGCATTTAGTCTCAGTCCGCAGGAGGAAGATGGAGCAGGAAGGTATATTGTGCTTGGAGAGGTAGGTCAGGCACCTCTACCACACCGACAGTCACTGGCTGCTTTTGCTGTGGGCAATAGGAGATGTGAAAATTAGAAGAGCCTCCTCCTACAGCACCTCAGGTTACCAGCCCAACCACCCTTCCTAACAATCCCTTTTCCCCAGCAATATTAACATATAAACTACTGATCTCTAGAGCAACAAGGTTGGGGGCCACTACCTTATGGCACTATTCCTGTGGAAACTGACCATTGTTCCTATAGGTACTGTACAGTTTCACCATCTTCCAATAGGCCCAGTGTGTGGCACTATGTATGTGGTACTGTTCCTTTAGGGTCTGCATTGTAGGGCATTGTACCTATATTACTCTAATGGACGCTATTCCTGTAGATTCCACACCTTCAGCTCCATTCCTAAGGGCATTATTCTCGTCTAGGTCTTGTCTAGATTTAAATAGACATAATGGGGATTATTTACCATTTAAGCGGCTCATTAGGAAATGTCTAATATTGGAGCTCCGCTGCCCATCACATTCTTTAAAGTGGCTTTGGCCCTTTAATAAATGTTCTTATGGTCTACTTTCTGTTTTTTCAAAAAGTCCCCAAAAAGTCTCAAAATGCATAAGACTTTTTTACTGTGACTATGAGACTTTTTATGAGACTTTTTGCAAAAGTCCCAAGATATGACTTTGGCTCTGCACAGTGTTGCACTAGCAGTAGTTCAATGTTTACACCAGATTAAAGAAGAGGTGTATATAGTCCTGTGAGATTTTTTAGCAGTGAAAAGTCTCAAAACCCAGTGCGACTACTTTGAGACTTTTTTAAGCCAAAAAAGCCCAGGAAAACCAATGATAAATAATGCCCTATGGGTGTAATGGCCCATATTGGACATAATGGGGCAGATTTACTTACCTGGTCCGTTCGCGATCCAGCGGCGCGTTCTCTGCGGTGGATTCTGGTCCGGCCGGGATTCACTAAGGTAGTTCCTCCGCCGTCCACCAGGTGGCACTGCTGCGCTGAAGTTCCCCGGAGGCGCACTGGAATGCCCTGAAATTCACCGGCCTATACCTGGTGAAGGCAAGTGTAATTTTCGCGACACATTTTTTGTCTTAAATGCAGCGGTTTTTCCGAATCCGTCGGGTTTTCTTTCGGCCACGCCCCCCCATTTCCGTCGCGTGCATGCCAGCGCCGATGCGCCACAATCCGATCGCGTGCGCCAAAATCCCGGGGCAATTCAGGTACAATCGGCGCAAATCGGAAATATTCGGTTAACACGTCGGGAAAACGCGAATCGGGCCCTTAGTAAATTACCCCCATTGGCCGTCTTTTGGTGTTCCCAAAATTTAGCTTCTTTTCCGACACTTAGGACTTTTTTCTTGTTTCTTCAATCCCAACACGTCTAGTTTACGGACACTTTTTTGGCGCAATTTTAGTGCATGATAAGACCAACAAAAAGCAAGTCTCCCGAATTCTAAACCCCTTCTCAGATGTGGTTTGACATTTCCGATGCTCATTTGTTCTTCTTGTGTTTCATCTGGGGATAGGTTTGGGAAGGGGGTTGGGTTACTGTGCTTGCAATCAGGAGTGGGGACCCCTAGTCACAGAACCCCCCCCCACCTTCCCATAGTTGTAAACATATATTTGTGATATGGTGTTGTAGCACAAGATGGGAAACTAATGCGCCAGGGGGCCCCCACAAAATCTGCCAGTCAAGGGCCCCAAAATTAATTGTGGTGGGTTTAGGTTCGGCAAATACATTAATGCCATATACCACAATATATTATCACAGAGCCAAACATCTTGAGATCTGAATATTCCAATGTGGAGTCTTAGTATTCCTCCCCCGCACTATTTTTAGGTCAGGAATTCCTCCGACGCTGAAGTTGAGCGCAGGCTTGCACATCTTCTTCTATAAATAAATGAAGAGATGTAAAGCCAGACATAAGATGTTAATGCACCCTGGGGGAGATTTAGCAGAGGTCGCGTTAACATTTACTGCAGGGTCACATGTGATGCTTCATTTTAGGAAGGAAGCTAAAAATATATTGACAAGATCAAATATGGAGAACATTTCAAACATTGAAATTATATTGAAATTGAAAAGACATTGATATTATGTAACATAAACAATTGTACCAATCACAGTGGATCTCCATCAGTTCCAGTGATGACATCATAGTCATTGGTCATGTGGCCAGTGCAGCCAATTACAGACCTTAACAATATACTCAAAAATTGTATTCAACGTCAACAAAAATTATTGTAAATTCTTATAAAACATATGAAGACATATGCTCATATAACACAGGGTGATGGCTAAAGAATGAAAATATCGGTCCTAGACCTACACAGTGGCTACATGTAATGTCTGTGATGGTCCAGGAAGGGCTGAAAATTATCACTTGAATCTTATTCCTTTTAGAGGTCACTGTCTCCAACAAAATCAATTTCTTAATTTCTTGTTTCTCTCAATATCCTTTCAAGATATTCTACCCAGATCTGCTTTTTGAATACTCCCTTATCTTATTAATCCTGTCCTATTATAACTAAGCTATTGGAAAGGTCACTTTCTCTTGCAAAGTCAACATACCGTACTCATCTTATACTGTGTTCCATCTCCAGGCACTATGTGTGTGGTACCAATCCCATAGGCACTGTTACTTGGCACTTAAAATTTTTTTAACACTTTCCTCTCCAACATAATCGTAAGATGGTGGTCACTGGAGGCACAAATTCAGCACACTCATCTCATATTGCTCCCAATCACTGTGATTTTATAAGCCACACGGTTTTCTATCCCCTCCAACTTTATGATTACTTCTCTATATGTAGAACTTTTAGCAGTTATAATTCCTTGTCTCTGACAACAACAGCACACTCATTTCTTGCGACTGCCACTGCCACCAACAAAGTCAGCACTCTCCTCTCCTTCTGCTCATTCCCATAATAAGATTGGGGGTCATTTACTAAGGGCCTGATTCGCGTTTTCCCGACGTGTTACCCGAATATTTCCGAATTGCGCCGATTTTCCCTGTATTGCCTCGGGATTTTGGCGCACGCGATTGGATTGTGGCGCATCGGCACCGGCATGCACGCGTCGGAAATCGGGGGCGTGGCCCAACGAAAACCCGACGGATTCAGAAAAACCGCCGCATTTAAAAAAAAGAAAGTGTCGCGGGACTCGCGCTTGCCTTCACCAGGAATAGGCCGGTGAACTTCAGGGCATTCCGGCGGGCCTCGGGGAACTTCAGTGCAGCAGCGCCACCTGATGGACGTTGGAGGAACTACCTTAGTGAATCGCCGGAAGACCCGAATCCACCGCAGAGAAAGCGCCGCTGGATCGCGAATGGGTCGGGTAAGTAAATCTGCCCCACTGTTTACCACTAGTGCAGTATCTTTAATATCTTCTATAACACACAACACTGTCATCTGTAACATATTTACCTAACTGGACAGGTCACTTTACCCACAAAGTCAGCACACTCCTCTTCTGCTGCTCATTTCAAAAATCACATTTTCTATTTGTTTTATCTTAAGTTTAGTCTATTTAAGAGCATTCCCCTATAATGTACAACACTGCCCTATGTAAAATACTTACCTGATGCAACAGGTCACTGTCCTCACAAAATCAGCTCATTCATCCCATGCTGTTTTTAACATTTCAATGATTTCATTACCTCCAGAGTGTGAAATCTCTAATCTCTGTGAGCGTATCTCATCAAATATATACATATGTCCTCTTCTTTAACATAATTGGACCGTGGATAGGTCACTGTCCCCACAAAGTCAGCACACACCTACCATTCTGTTCTCAATATTCATTA
>WNYA01001279.1:70243-80644 GCA_019512145.1 Engystomops pustulosus | reverse complement strand
ATTATAATATGGTTAAAATTTGGGGCGTGGCCAGGGAGTGATTGGGGGTGTGGCTTAGGGAGATCGACGCTTGCCGCCATTTTGACCCTCTTTCCCTTTCACAAATGTTGGGAGGTATGGCACTAGGTTAATGGGCCATATACCAGTGCTGGTAAACTGGTAGATAATGGGGCTCACTTTCGTTGGGTTTCCAGGCGCCGAATCGCCCCGGGATTTTGGCGCATCAGGGCCGGCTTTTAAACAACAGAAATCGGGGGGCATGGGCGTTGGAAAACCAGACGGATTTGGAAAAACCGCGGTATTTAAAGAAAAAAATTATGTTGCTTGACACACACTTACATGCACCGGGAAGAAGATGGTGAACTCCGGCGGACCTCGGCGCAGCAGCAACACCTGCTGGATATCGGGCGCACGACCTTAGTGAATCCCGGCAGGACGCGAATCCACGTCGGACAATGCGCCACGGGATGGCGAATGGACCGAGTAAGTAAATGAGCCCCTTAATCTCTGCTGTCTGTATCCCCGCCGTCATGTTACGCGAGTGTACAGGCTTTCACGGTACACAAATCGGTGGCCGGGCCGTCGGACGATCCGATGGATTTGGACTATGCGCGGGATTTAACATTTAAATTTGTGTCGCAAGCTAAGCACTTACATGCATCGGGAAGAAGGTGAAATCCAGCGTACCAGAGCGGGGAAGCGACACAAGCAGGATATCGGGTGCACGATCTATGTGAATCGCGGCAGATGTGCATTCCGGTCAGACAGTTCGGATCGGGGATCGCGCAGGGACTGGGTAAGTAAATGTGCCCCACTGTTTTGTTAGACAAGATTAGACACAGTATCACATTCACATACGATAGCTTTAGGTACGCCAATCCTCGCCACTTTCAAAATAAGAGGCAGCCCAATTGCGGGACCATTGGCCTTGGTGGTGACTGGTTATGGCCCTTTTCTGACCAGTTTCACCCCGTGAACTTTTTTGTGCTCCACTAGATGTACAATCTTTCACAAAAGTGTATCCCTAATTTATGATGAGGCCATGTAGTATCAGACAGTGGCTGAGCAAAAAGTATCACAAATGAAAGAATTAGACGGTATAAAACATAACAGGCTTAGATACAGCAGACAACATCACACTTGGCAGGCTTAGATCGAGTGGCTTAGCAGACTGCATTGGCTTAGATACACTGCCCACATTTACTTAAAGGAAATCTACCACCAGGATAAAGAATTGTAAACCAAGTACACTGATATACTGATGTGTGCCCCCTCTGGCAGGATCTGCTTTTCTTTTAGCTTCTTAGGACTTGTTTTAACAATAAAAAGGGTTCACAAATTATGCAAATGAGCCTCAGGGGCTCCAGACTATGTGGTGGTCCGGGCCGTGATGTGGTGGTCCGGGATGTGATGTGGTGGTCCGGGATGTGATGTGGTGGTCCAGGATGTGATGTGGTGGTCCAGGCTGTGATATGGTGGTCCGGGCTGTGAAATGGTGGTCCGGGCCGTGATATGGTGGTCTGGGCCGTGATATGGTGACTGGGCTGTGACGTGGCAGGGGTACTAGATGGTAGACCCACACCCTTATGTTATGCCATACCATTATAATATGGTAATATTCCCTTAGCCCCAATCCCCTCTGTTAGGCCTAGCCTGTACATGTACAGTGTTAAAAATCTCCCTCCATCCCCGGCTGCTAAGGAAGAGCTCAGATCCTGAGGGTCCGGTTGTAAACATTTATTGTCTTGATTGGTCCTTGGCAGACGGATGGTATGAAACGTCCCATCACAGCTCAGAACTTTGGATGTTTTCTGTGTGAGTCACCGCACAAGGAGAGGCCATTGTTTAGCATCAAGACTGAGAATCAGAGGTTTGAGCTGAAGTGCTGAGGAGGAGGAGGGAGAGTTATAGGAAGAGGATCGGAGATTCCCATGAATTATCTCCTTGCCAAATAAAGTAAGGAGAGAGAGAACTTCGGGGAAGCTTTTATAATTCAGTTATGAGAAATCTTAACCTCAGAGCTGCCTTCACTGTACTGCAGCTTCAGAACTAAAATCTCTCATCGCCCCCTGCTTGTTCAGTGCTTACATTTGCTTACTCTAGACACTGTATTTTTCCACCAGCAGAATTATGATTGCAGCTCTGTAGAATATGCAAATTGGTAACTACACTTAGATTTCCCTACACCCAAATGTCTTACCCCATATACATTTTTCATGCTGATGATCTGTAGGAACAGTCATTATTATATCATACACTCCAAACCCCCAACGATCTGCATCACGTCTCGTGACTTCTACCAGTATCCAGTGGATGGATCTGGAAGCCAAATGTTGAGCTGCAGTTCCCTAGTATGGCCAGTTTACCATGGATGGAGCCATCTGCTTCAAGCGTTAATAGCTGATTGCTGTGGGGTCTGGGTGTCGGACCCCCACAATGGCATAGTGATACTGCAGTTGGGGTGCGCTGACCATTGCAATACTGTATTCCTGCTCCGCCATTTCCAAAATAATTCAGCAAAGTATGGTCCTCTCCCTCCTCTCCTCACTAAGTAATTGGTTCCCACGTGCTGCTCATAATGGATTGTTAAGAGTCATTCAGGCCAATGCGGGACTATTAATAATCCTCCTGCCAGTGTTATATATAGACACCGCTCCTATTCACATTGATCCATGAAATATTATGTGTCCACCAGGTCGGGGGTTATCACCAGCTCCCAGCACTATGATAATATCCCACTCGTGGGGTCACCAGGGACATGAGACAGGGCCACTTCCTGCCCAACATGGGCTAAACCAGACACATTTGCTTTCAAGGGGATCATATAGTATTGATTGGGGTCTGGGACCCCATAACTAAGGGGAGGTAGTGCTTAGTATAGGGGGAGGGGGTTTATAGATGACTTATATAAAGTAGTCGTTTCTGATAACTGTGCTGCACCTAGCAGTCTGCACCCGGACCCTTGCGCCGTACCCTCGGATGGATGGATGGGTGGCTGACATGATGAAGAGCGCTATGTGATGTACATTAAACATTATGGAGAATATTGTATATGTTGTTCAGCGTTATGATAACATGGGGGATTACGAGGAGCTATATATCTCCATTAGGCTCTGTTGTGCATTAGCGCTGAAGGCAGCTGTCGTGTGTCAGACATGCTGGAGACAGCCGAGAGGTTCCCCTATGTAGGGCCCACCACCTGAGGGGCCCGCTCACGATATACTCATGGCACAAATACAGAGTCATTTATAACTGAGGAGGATCAACTATGCCCAGATTGCTGCTTTATGCACATAATAACAGGCTAGAATAGTATTTTGGTTGTGTTCACGCCCTTCGTCAGGTTCGCATGTAGTCTATTTGGAAAAGGCCGGTCATTAATGTATTTGTATGAAATATTGGGGCCCATTTACTAAGGGTCGTGCTGCTCACTTTCGACATACTGTGCATCTTTTTTGGGGATTGCGCGGCTTGCACAGGTATTTAAGAAGTGTCTGCACTGGGATTTTGGCGCACACAATCCTTTTTTGGCACAGCTGTGCTGGCTTCCATGCCACACAAATTAGGGGGCGTGCTGTCGGACTGTTCGACTGATTCGGACTGAGCGCGGGATTTAACTTTCAAATGATGTCACAAGCCCAAGCACTTAGATGCACCACTAAAAAGATGGTGAACTCTGTCGGACCTGAGCAGGGAAGCGACACATGCAGGATATCGGGCACACGATCTTAGTGATTCGGGGCACAGTGTATTCTCATCGGACAATGCACTTTGGTGAACTTCAGCGGAAACGTAAGTAAATGTGCCCCATTATCTTTGTTCAGGCCCCCAGACCAATCTCTGTAGGGTTGGGGGTCGTTGTAATATTGGCAGCCATTGGTAGACCACCATCTGCCCCAGCTCCTACCCCACTGGGTAGATTAGTAAGGTTGTAATAACACAATGGGACACATTTACTTACCCTTCCGCTGGAGTTCACAGAAAGTGCATTGTCCGACGATCATGCACTCTGCCGCGATTCGCTAAGATCGTGCGCCAGATATCCTGCATGTGTCACTTCCCTCGCCCAGGTCCAACAGAGTTCACCATCTTCACCACAATTTGAAAGTTAAATCCCGCACTCAGTACGAACCAGTCGGATTGTTCGACGGCACCCCCCCCCCCCCCCCCCCCCCGATTTGTGTCGCATGGAAGCCAGCTCAGCTGCGCCAAAAAGCTATAGCGTGCAGGCACCTGTTAAATACCTGTCCGAGCCGTGTAATCCCTGAAAAAATTGCAAAGTATGACGAAAGTGCAGCACGCGACCCTTAGTAGATGAGCCCCAATCTGTACAAATCACCACATACCCAAGGTTTTTTAGGGTGCAACCACATGTTCAGTTTTTCACATGCAGTTTTTGCTGTCCAAACCAGGAGAGGAATTAAAAAAGAGCAGGAGAAGCTGCTCTCAATTATATGTTCTCACCCATTATCATCCACACCAACTTTTGGCTTCAAAAATTCCATCTGAAACACTGAACATGTGGACGCACCCTCAAGGCTCCCAGCCCAATGGAAAAGTTCCTGAGCATTAAGGTACCAAATCCCTAGTGTCCTTCTAAGAGTATGTCACACATGGCGTTTTTGGTCCGTTTGAGTATGCATTTTGAAAATGCATAGTTTTTAACGTTTTCCTTGCGTTTGGCTGCTTTGAACCTGTTTATCTATTAATTATATAATATTATTCTATTATTATCTATCTATTACCTGCCCCAACCTCAGCTTGTCTGCTGACCATGTCTTTTCACCAACCCTTAATCAGCTGCCTCCAAATGGTAGTTCCCTACAGCAAGTCCAGATCCCTGTAGGGGGTTAAAGGTAAAAAAAAGGAAAATTCTTAAAAGGAAATGGTGCTCTGGGAGGTGTTACCAGAACCCCTCTCTGCTGTAGCTTCACAGGCTGTTACACTGTCTCCCCACCGCTCTGCTCCCTCAGCACTTCCTACCTCCCCCTGCCTACTGTAATCTTACATAGTAAGAATTGGGAGTGCCCCTGCACAATGTAATAGTCAGTGAGGCTGCAGCATGGAGGGGCTTTGGTAACACCTCTGAAACTCGTTTTCAGGGAAATGTAGCTCTCAGTGGGCAACTTTGTTTTGTGTCTCTATCCAGTGCTCTGCTGTTCCTGCTTATGCAACTGCCTCTACAGGAATGTGCCAGACCCTGCAAGATTATACAACAATCCTACCTGTTTCCCTCACTCTCGACTATTGCTGCACTCTTCTCATACCTGCCTAACCTACACAGAGCCTGTGTGTCTGAAACATACTAGCCCTGACCTTGGCCAATTCTGCAACCTTTGCCTGAGCCCCTGGGTTGCGTTACACCAGGGTCTTCTGTTTGGCCGTCTACACTGTGTGACCACTTCAAGAAAAAGTGACTTACTTCCACACAGCGAGATCCATCTATAGTGGTCATAGTCCTACACATGAGTATATTTTTTTGGCTATATGCTATCCCCATGTATTCCCCTATACCCATATATTATTATGGGCTCTCATACACACAGTAGTTGTTCCCACAGTCCTGTGTATGAGCAGACCATCCGAGCCGCCTTGCTCCGGCTCCTGTTATCAGCACGTGAGTGGAGCTCAGATGCCCATTACCAAAGGCCACAAACCACCGGTCCTTTGTTTGCAGCCCAATGATGCACACGTTCGATTACAGGTGACTTATAAGGAGAAAACCAAGTAAGCTGGGTAAAGGGCATATGTCCTTTATACAAATCCCAGTTGTGTTTTCACCCAGCTTTCCCAGTGTCCTGCCATATGCAGTGCCTCATCTCCTGATCTTGGGGATGCAGGCAGATCAGGAGGCAGCAGTTCTATTTGACAGTCATCCAGTTTTTAATGTTCATTTAATAAGTTTAAGTACGTGACACTCGCCCTATACCAAAGCCGCGTTTCATGGCCTCTTCTGCGTCAGAATCGCCTCTGTCACCAATTAATGGGGTAAATTCTCAGGGGACGCAGCATCGCCGGACCCAAGAGGAAATGTAGCCGCACGAAGCAGGAGAAAACAGCTGGCTGAAGACGTATACATCTTGTAGAGACGCAGGCTGTATAAACACGAGCGCGACTGGAGACGATGCTAAACCTCCGCGCCATAATGACCACAACATTACTAAACACACACATGTCATCTGCTGGGGGAGCAGCACATTCACATGATCCCAGGATCCTTGCATGGGGAGAGGATCCAGTCTATAGTGCGGGATTATGGGCAGGATTCTCCTACAACATTATAGGAAACATCTGGTTGTAAACTGTGAGAAGTTCTCTCTTGGCTGGGGCCACGTATGAACCGATGAGCGGCAAAACCAAGGCAGGAACTCAGAAGGTGACCAAAATTGGTGTCACCTTAGAAGTAACTTCTCCCCAAATCATAGGATTGTGTTGAATATCGCTTAGGGTCAGATACCCCCCACACGTCTATGATTGACCCCATCACGCACATACAACTTGCCCCATTCAAAGAGGAATATTTGGTCCAACTTCCTCCAAATAAGTGGCGCAGGGCAACATGAGACGGCTGTTACGGCTGAAGCTATAAAGAAGCCACTAAAAGTCTCTGCAGTAGATGAGGGTCAATGAGACTGTGGCCCAGATTTATTAGAGGTTTTGCACCATTTTTGCCTGACCTTGCACTTTCCTTTCAGTGCAAACTGCTAGCACATGTACTTACATAGTGTCCGCAACATTTGTGGCATGATTGCACTACACCCGACGCAGTTCTGCACTGTAAGGGCCGTTCTGGTGCTCAGTCGAAAAGTGAGCCACATTTATCATGCAGAGTCCAACAGAAATGTGTTGGATTTTGGCGCAGCAGCGTCGGCTTTCATGCGACAGAAATCAGGGGGCGGGCCTTCCGACGATCCGACTGATCCGGACTGAGCGCGAGTTTTAACATTCAAATTGTGTCGCAATCCAATGAACTTACATGCACCAGGAAGAAGAAGGTGAACTCCGTTGGACCTGAGCGGGGAAGCGACACATGCAGGATATTGAGCGCACAATCTTAGTGAATCGCGGCACAGTGCATGATCGTCGGATAATGCACTCTCGTTGAACAACTCCGGATGGGTAAGTAAATGTGCCCCACATTCTTTCATCCTGTGGTAGCTGTCCTTTAAGCAGATGGTTTGTTACAATGAGAAGGCCTCTTCAGGCACAGAAGCAGTGCACATACTATATATGTGACACAGGAGCTGACAGTCCTTTTAAGATCCTGGTGCCGGGTGATGTCCTTATTAACAAAAGTCTTGTTATCGTTGCAGACATCAGGTTGCCCAGAGCGTAGGAATGTAATACAATGTAGGGCATCATTGGTTACATTATTACAGTGAGTTGTTACATTGTTGTGAAATCCAGTGGAGCAGATATTCATTACATACAATACAATTAAATAAAAGGAAAAGTAGGAAATGTGTCAAACACTGAAGTGTTTGATCCATGAATCGCCTAATAAATTTCCTGTTCCAATGAGTATTTAAACAGTCCTCCTCATCATGCTGTTCACATTTTGATATCATGAGACCAAAAGAACACTTAATAACTGATCACCAGTACCGTGCCAGTCTGAGGTTTCAAGCAGGATGTTCCCAGAAGGAAGTGGTCTCTGAGCTTAGAGAGTCACAGAGAGTCATCAGCAGAGATACTGGAAGAGTCATAGGGGCAGATTTACTTACCCGGTCCTGTCGCGATGCCCACTGTGCGTTGTCCGACAAGGATTCGGGTCTGCCGCGATTCACTAAGGTCGTGCGTCCAATTTCCGTCATGTGTCGCTTCCCCGCTGAGGTCCGCCTGAGTTCACCTTCTTCTTCCCGGTGCATGTGAGTGCTTGATCTTGCAACACAATTTCGTTTTTAATTTCCGTGGTTTCTCCGAATCAGTCGGGTTGTCCGACAGCACGCCCCCCAATTCCTGTTGCATGCAAGCCGGCGCCGATGCGCCACAATCCGATCGCGTTTGCCAAAAACCGGGGCAATTTGGCACAACAAGGAAATATCTGGGAAAGCCAACAGGATTGCGGTCCGCGGCCCCATAGACATGTGCTGGTTATATAGATAGTGACATGTATGTGGGGGCATCCAGTGCTGGTTATATAGATGGTGACATGTATGTGGGGGCGCCCAGTGCTGGTTATATAGATAGTGACATGTATGTGGGGGCATCCAGTGCTGGGTATATAGGTGGTGACATGTATGTGGGGGCATCCAGTGCTGGTTATATAGATAGTGACATGTATGTGGGGGCACCCAGTGCTGGGTATATAGATAGTGACATGTATATGGGGGGCATCCAGTGCTGGTTATGTAGATAGTGACATGTATGTGGGGGGCATCCAGTCTTGGTTATATAGATAGTGACATGTATGTGGGGGCATCCAGTGCTGGTTATATAGATGGTGACATGTATATGGGGGGCACCCAGTGCTGGTTATATAGATAGTGACATGTATGTGGGGGCATCCAGTGCTGGTTATATAGATAGTGACATGTATGTGGGGGGCATCCAGTCTTGGTTATATAGATAGTGACATGTATGTGGGGGGCATCCAGTCTTGGTTATATAGATAGTGACATGTATGTGGGGGTATCCAGTGCTGGTTATATAGACAGTGACATGTATGTGGGGGTATCCAGTGCTGGTTATATAGACAGTGACATGTATATGGGGGGCATCCAGTGCTGGTTATATAGACAGTGACATGTATGTGGGGGTGTATTCAGTCCTTGTGTTGGCTTCTGTTTCACCATTACCACTACTACCTACCTGCCCGACTCTCATGATATAATATCACTGCACTGTAAAGATTTTTACATTTTCCATAAATTTTACCAAAAGGCCAAACAATTATACAGGCGGTCCCCTACTTAAGAACATTCGACTTACAAACGACCCCTAGTTACAAACGGACCACTGGATATTGGTAATTTATTGTACTTTAGTCCTAGGCTACAAAAATCAGCTATAACAGTTATCACAGGCGTCTGCAATGAAGCTTTAGTGTTAATCCTGGTTCTTGTGATAATCCAACATTTTTAAAATCCAATTGTCACAGAGACCAAAAAAGTTCTGTCTGGGATTACAATGATAAAATATACAGTTCCGACTTACATACAAATTCAACTTAAGAACAAACCTGCAGACCCTATCTTGTATGTAACCCGGGGACTGGTTCTAACCACTAAAACCACTAAAAACAGTATAAAAGTAAAAATGGCTATTAGGTACCAGAAGCTTTGGGATACTTTCTTACAGATTCCTATTGTTGGCGTATAGCATAGCTGGTATTTTTAGAAGTTAAAAAAATTATCTTTCAAAATTAAATAATAAGGTTGTTTTTCTATCTGCTTTGTTTTTATGGGTCCCCTCCTTGGTGCCGGCCCCATGAGGCATGTGTAAGTGTACTTGTATATTGATGTGGTTACTTAGGTCTTATTCTTTGATATGTATACTGCTAGCATCTTATGCTGAAATAGTTCTTAGAAGGGGAGGGCAGAGACAGAGTCTCCCCGGGGAGGATATTACTGGTAACAGGCTCAACCACTACATGTACACTCTGTTCTCTCCACTGATACTAAAACTTCATGCTGCTTGGATCCTCTACTGTATCTTACTGGTATCAGAAATCAGGGAACACCTTGGCCTCATAATGGTAAAGGACAACAGTGTTTTGGACTTCAAGCTGACCATAAATCTGTGTGTACATCTGAGAGATGCTGTATTATAGAAGCCACAGACATTATAGTGCCTATCTGGTATATATGGGCACAGTACAGTACTACTACTCTTATCCTGTATATATGGGCACAGCGCAGTACTACTGCTCCTATCCTGTATATATGGGCACTACACAGTACTACTGCTCCTATCCTGTATATATGGACGCAGCACAGTACTACTACTCCTATCCTGTATATATGGGCACAGCACAGTACTACTACTCCTATCCTGTATATATGGGCACAGCACAGTACTACTACTCCTATCCCGTATATATGGGCACAGCACAGTACTACTACTCCTATCCTGTATATATGGACACAGCACAGTACTACTACTCCTATCCTGTATATATAGGCACAGCACAGTACTACTACTCCTATCCTGTATATATAGTCACAGCACAGTATTACTACTCCTATCCTGTCTATATATGCACAGCAAAGTACTACTACTCCTATCCTGTATATATAGGCACAGCACAGTACTACTACTCCTATCCTGTATATATAGGCACAGCACAGTACTACTACTCCTATCCTGTATATATAGGCACAGCACAGTACTACTACTCCTATCCTGTATATATGGGCACAGCACAGTACTACTACTCCTATCCTGTATATATGAGCACAG
>WNYA01001279.1:0-70129 GCA_019512145.1 Engystomops pustulosus | reverse complement strand
TTAAAAAAATTATCTTTCAAAATTAAATAATAAGGTTGTTTTTCTATATCGATGTGGTTACTTAGGTCTTATTCTTTGATATGTATACTGCTAGCATCTTATGCTGAAATAGTTCTTAGAAGGCGAGGGCAGAGACAGAGTCTCCCCGGGGAAGATATTACTGGTAACAGGCTCCACCACTACATGTACACTGTGTTCTCTCCACTGATACTAAAACTTCATGCTGCTTGGATCCTCTACTGTATCTTACTGGTATCAGAAATCGGGGAACACCTTGGCCTCATAATGGTAAAGGACAACAGTGTTTTGGACTTCAAGCTGACCATAAATCTGTGTGTACATCTGAGAGATGCTGTATTATAGAAGCCACAGACATTATAGTGCCTATCTGGTATATATGGGCACAGTACAGTACTACTACTCCTATCCTGTATATATGGGCACAGCACAGTACTACTACTCCTATCCTGTATATATGGGCAGAGCACAGTACTACTACTCCTATCCTGTATATATGGACACAGCACAGTACTACTACTCCTTTCCTGTATATATGGACACAGCACAGTACTACTACTCCTGTCCTGTATATATGGGTAGAGCACAGTACTACTACTCCTATCCTGTATCTCTCATAAAGAAATCTCAGTGAGTGATTAGTGCCGGATTATATAAGTGATCCTGCTGCAAGAGGTTTATAATTGCTACAAGTAAGAATATTACTACTATAATACTGGCCTCCTATGTACAGGAATATAACTACTATAATACTGCCCCTAGTTATACAGGATATTAAATACTAATACGCCCCCTTATGGTCCAAGAATAAAATACTATAATACTGCCCCAGGTACAAGAATATAACTACATAATCTGCCCCCTAGGTACAAAGAATATAACTATTAATTACTGCCCCCTATGTCTACAAGAAATAAATACTATACTACTGCCCCCTAGTTACAAGAATATATCTACTTAATACTAGCCCCCTATGTACAAGAATATTTTATAAACTTACTTAGATGCCCTCTAGTACAAGAATTATAATATTAAACATGCCCCTATGTACAGGAATATAAATACTAGAATACTGCCCCTCCCTATGTCAAGAATTATAACTACTATAAACTGCACCCTATGTACAAGCATATATCACTAAAATACGGCCCCTATATTACAGGAAGAAACTCTATATACTGCCCTCTATGTACAGGAATAAAACTACTATAATACGGCCCCCTATGTACAAGAATATAAAAACTTTACTATAATTACTGCCCATATGTACCAAGGAATATAACTACTATAATACATGCCCCCTATGTACGCGACTCAACTACTATAATATGCCCCCTATGGACAAGAATATAACTACTATAAGACCGCCCCCTATTGTACAGGGAATAATAAACTATATAATAATTCCCCCTATGTTACAAGATATAACTACTATAATACTTCCACCTATGTACAAGAATATAACTACTATAATACTGCCCCCTATGTACAGGAATATAACTACTATAATACTGCCCCCTATGTACAAGAATATATCTACTATAATACTGCCCCCATACATACAACGAATATTAACTACTATAATACTGCCCCCTATGTACAGGAATATAACTACTATAATACTGCCCCCTATGTACAGGAATATAACTACTATAATACTGCCCCCTATGTACAGGAATATAACTACTATAATACTGCCCCTACATACAAGAATATAACCGCCAAGCACCAGCACTTACACCAGTGATTTTGGAAAACATAGTTTTCCATTACATAGCCACCCATTTGGAACTAAGTCATGATAAGTCACATATCTCCTCTGATCTCAGGGTCGGGAAACCCTCAGATCCAGGGTGCTTAACCCCTTAGATAATGCGGTCAAACATAGACCATGGTGACTAAGTGGTTGCAGATGGAGTGTTCTCCCCCTGTCACCCTTCCGTATTTGCAGCAGACATACGGGTGTCGATGACGTCACATGGCAGCTAGGAGTCCTTTGGAGTACCCATATACACTCACCGGCCACTTTATTAGGTACACCATGCTAGTAACGGGTTGGACCCCCTTTTGCCTTCAGAACTGCCTCAATTCTTCGTGGCATAGATACAACAAGGTGCTGGAAGCTCCTCAGAGATTTTGGTCCATAGTGACATGATGGCATCACACAGTTGCCGCAGATTTGTCGGCTGCACATCCATGATGCGAATCTCCCGTTCCACCACATCCCAAAGATGCTCTATTGGATTGAGATCTGGTGACTGTGGAGGCCATTTGAGTCCAGTGACCTCATTGTCATGTTCAAGAAACCAGTCTGAGATGATTCCAGCTTTATGACATGGCGCATTATCCTGCTGAAAGTAGCCATCAGATGTTACAGGGTACATTGTGCTCATAAAGGGATGGACATGGGCAGCAACAATACTCAGGTAGGCCGTGGCGTTGTACCAAGGGGCCCAAAGACACCATGACACCACCACCACCAGCCTGACCCGCTGATACAAGGCAGGATGGATCCATGCTTTCATGTTGTTGACGCGAAATTCTGATCCTACCATCCGAATGTCGCAGCAGAAATCGAGACCCATCAGACCAGGCAACGTTTTTCCAATCTTCTACTGTCCAATTTCGATGAGCTTGTGCAAATTGTAGCCTCAGTTTCCTGTTCTTAGCTGAAAGGAGTGGCACCCGGTGTGGTCTTCTGCTGCTGTAGTCACTGTTGCCTTTCTATCAGCTCAAACCAGTCTGCCCATTCTCCTCTGACCTCTGGCATCAACAAGGCATTTCCGCCCACAGAACTGCCGCTCACTGGATGTTTCTTCTTTTTCGGACCATTCTCTGTAAACCCTAGAGATGGTTGTGCGTGAAAATCCCGGTAGATCAGCAGTGCAGTTTATTATCCAAGAGATCAAAAGAACGTGAGTGCCCCCTTTGTGGGACACTGGGAAAATAGCTAAAAAAAGCAATAAGGTTTAATGAAAAACAAAACAATAAATTCTGTAAAAAAAAAAAAAAGTAAGAAAGAAAAAACCAACACAACAAACGTCTATCCCTTTAAAAGTACACACATTTGGTATTTTTGTACTCAGAAATAACCCAGGCTAAAAAAACATTAAACATTAAAGCTATACTAGCATTGTCCCCTATGAAAAAAATTAAAAATCGATGCTAAATTGATATTTTTTTAATCATCCATCACTCAAAAATTGATTTTAAATACAAGCTTTATAAACCTTAGGTTGTACAAATTAAAACGACATATATTTTGTGCCAAAAAAATAAGCCCTCTGACGGCCACATTGACAAAATTATTTCAAAAGTTATGGCTTCTAGAAGAAAAGTTTTTTGTTCTCCACCAAAGTAATTAATTATGCAATTGAAGCAATTTAGTATCACTGTATTTAGGTTATTTAGGTTTCACAGTAATTGCAGATTTTTTTCTAATTTATCAGATTTTGGTTCTTACCATATGTACTTGAGTATAAGCTGACCCGAACATAAGCCAAGGTACCTAATTTTACCACAAAAAATTGGGAAAACCTATTGATTCGAGTATAAGCCTAGGGTGGGAAATGCACTGGTGCCAGCACATGCCCCCCAGTATATAGCTAGCTAGCCCTCTGCCCCCCAGTATATAGCCATCCCCCAAGATATAGCTAGCCAGCCTCCTGCCCCCGAGTATATAGCCAGCCAGTGCAGCCTAGTATATAGCCAGCCCATGCCCCCCCAGTATATAGCCAGTCAGCCCCCCAGTATATAGCCAGCCAGTGCCCCTTGCCGACGAAAGAAGAGAAGACCTGTAGGGGCAGTTTTGACTTTTTTTATTCGAGTATAAGCAGAGTGAGTTTTTCAGCACCTTTTTTTGTATATACGGTATTTAAATATACTGTACAGAAAGGGTTAATAATACTTTATCAGTAGGACAGATGAAACCCAAAATTGTGCTATCAAAAACTACATCTGTTCTGCAAAAAACAAGACCCCGTACAGCTATAGTTTCAGAAAGATAAACCAGTTATAACTTGTAGAAGGTATTTCATATTTGGATCTTTGGGGGGAATTTTTTTTCCAGCTTCCTGGTACATTGCATGGACTATTAAATACTGACAGTAGGAAATACAACTTGTCCTATATATAACAAGCCCTCATTCAGCAATGTAAACAGAACAATTAACAATATTTTGTGAAAAATTGGTAACTCAAAAAGGAAAACGAGCCTGGTCATTATGGGGTTAATCTATTTAAATGAAAGAGAAGCACTTTGATTTCCGAATATCCGTGGTCTGCGCTGTGATTGGATGCCAGGGTGTGATTATTACAGAACAGTAGCTGTAGCAGTGAAGACGTCTCGGTGTTTGGATAAGACATAGTTGTAGGATGGCGGTGTTATCATTCCAGGATTGTCTTATATATAAAGCATCTTATACGTGTTCCCGATTCTTCCCGTCACCTCTGCTGAGGGTAAACACGGATAAATAATGTCTGACGCCCGTTTACTGCTCTATTCACACAGGACATGAAAGTGATTTATATCAAATGATAAAAACGTATTCCCGCCCCCTGAGCTTCCTATAGTATATAGTCTGGGCATATAGATTTATATAGTACATGGTCTGTGCACCTGCTCTATTCACTTCCATGTACTACAGACACCTAGCATTAGGCTGAACATGGGGGTCTAGTGGAGGGACCCCAAATGAGCCAGTGACCTCAGTCACCACAGTGGAACTGACTGAAAATCAATTATGATGTCATATCAGGTCACCTGACTGAAACCTCCTTGTGATGTCACATCAGGTCACCTGACTGAAACCTCCTTGTGATGTCACATCAGGTCACCTGACCGAAACCTCTTTGTGATGTCACATCAGGTCACCTGACCGAAACCTCCTTGTGATGTGACATTAGGTCCCCGGAGTGAAACCTCCTTGTGATGTGACATTAGGTCCCCGGAGTGAAGATGTGACATTAGGTCCCCGGAGTGAAACCTCCTTGTGATGTCACATCAGGTCCCCTGACCGAAACCTCCTTGTGATGTGACATTAGGTCCCCGGAGTGAACCATCCCAAGGAGGTTTTAGGTCGCAGGTGAGCTGGAGCTGTGACAAAGCAAAGGCGGTTTCGGGTCAGGTGTACCTGTCGGATGTGGACTCACAGGATGGGGTTTCAGTCAGGTGACCTGATGTGGGAATCACAAGGGGTTTCAGTCAGTGACCTATATTGACGACCATAATTGATTTTCAGTCAGTTCACTGTGGGTGACTGAGGTCACTGCTCATTGGGGTCCCTCCACTAGACCCCCATGTTCAGCCTAAGCTTAGTTGTCGTTAGTACATGGAGTGAATAGAGCAGGTGCACAGAGCCATGTACTATATAAATCTATATGCCAGACTATATAATATAGGAAGCTCAGGGCGGGGAATACTGTTTTTGATTCATTTGATATAAATCACTTCATGTTCCTGCTGTGATTATAGAGCAGTAAACGGGCGTCAGACATTATTTTTACGTGTGTACCCTCAGCAAGGTGACGGGAAGAATCGGGAACACGGATAAGATGCTTTATAATAAGACAATCCTGGAATGATAACACCGCCATCCTACAACTATGTTCTTATCCAAACACCGAGACGTCTTCAACTGCTACAGCTACTGTTCTGTAATATCACACCCTGGCATCCAATCACAGCGAGACCGGATATTCGGAAATCAAAGTGCTTCTCTTCATTTAAATAGATTAACCCCATAATGACCATGCTCGTTTTCCTTTTGAGTACCAATTTTTCACAAAATATGTTAATTGTTCTGTTTAATTGTGAATGAGGGCTTATATTGGACAAGTTTGTCTTTCCTACTGTCAGTATTTAATAGTCCATGCATGTACCAGGAGCTGGAAAAAAATTCCCCCCAACGATCCAAATATGAAATACCTTCTAAATTATAACTGGTTTCTTTCTGAAACTATAGCTGTTACGGGGTCTTGTTTTTGCAGAACAGATGTAGTTTTTGATAGCACCATTTTGGTTTCATCTGTCCTACTGATAAAGTCATTATCACCCTTCTGTACAGTTATCATTTCTATACCGTATATCGCGCATAAACAGGTGTTGTTGAACAACTCAGATGTGACATTAGGTCCCCGGAGTGAAACCTCCTTGTGATGTCACATTAGGTCACCTGACTGAAACCTCCTTGTGATGTCACATTAGGTCACCTGACCGAAACCTCCTTGTGATGTCACATCAGGTCCCCTGACTGAAACCTCCTTGTGATGTCACATCAGGTCACCTGACTGAAACTTGCTTGTGATTAGGGATGGGGACCTGAACCCTGAATGGAAACTTTGGGTCCCCTCATGTCTACTTGTGATGTCACAGCAGCTTATCTGACTGGAACTTGTAATGTCCAATGAGCCTCGTCTGAATAAAACTTACATGTGATGTCATAGCCACTTACCTGAGTGAAACTTACGTGTGATGTCACGACAGCCGCACCTCACCTAAACCTACATGTGATGTCACAGCCACGGTGCCGCCTATCTGACTGAAACGTAATTGTGATGTCACAGCCGCTTCGCTGACTGAAACTTATGATGTCACATTATCTTCTATGACTGAAACATCCTTGTGATCCTTTACTAATTGGAGTGAAATCCAATTGTGAGCTCATTGGAATAAAGGAAGCTCACATGATGTCATACAGTTGTGATGTCACAGCCAATCACCTGACTGAAACGTACCTGTGATTTTTTTTTTATAGCCACTTACCTGGCTGAAACATACTTATAATGTCACATCAGATCACCAAACATTTTCCTGACTGAAACTCCATCATGATGTCACCTATACTTACCTAAGGCATAATTATGTTATCACAACTGGCTACGTTTACTCCATTGTTGGGACTTACCTGACTGAGACTCACTTGTGATGTCACATCACCTTCCATGACTGAAACCTCCTGCCACATCTTTACCTTCCTGTAATTCACGTGTGATGTCACAGCTACTTACCTGATTGAAATCCAGGACAGAGCTGCTTACCTAACCTCACCGTAACGATGTCATAGAAGCTTAAGTGGCTAATTATGATGTCACAGCAGCTTACATGACAGTAAATGAGGGCGCCAGAGCAGAAACTGAAAATGTGATGGCGTCCCAGTTCCTCTGCGGAAAACACTGTGATGTCACAGCAGGTCACCTGATGGATACCTAATAGTGATGTCACGGTGTCAGGGACATGGAAGGAAATGTAAATAAGTGACCCTGTATGTAGCCATGAGAACACATTTTTTACTAAAGAGATCTGAAAAAGATACTTCCTACTATCTGTGTTTAGTTCTTCGAACCCCCCCCTCCCCAATACTCTTGCTTGCTGTTGAGTGAATATGAAATACTATGTTTAATCAAGATTACATACATCTGGATTGCGGACAGAGTCTTTCTGACCACTGCTGTTTTCTGGTCATGGGGGTTACCTCACAGATACACTGTAACAAAATCTCAGCTAAATAAGAGTTTCTATATAAGGGCACTTATCAGCCCAAAGATCTCATCACGACGTACAAGCAGACATCAACCCCGCTTCAGTGCAAACTTTTATTTGGAAAAAGAGCGCTCTGTGACCCGGATCGCTCTGTAAGAAAAAAACTTTGTAAAAATAAACACATATCTCGCTAGTTTTAGTTCCCGGGGTGCAGTGAGTAATAATGGAGTTTCAATTTTCCCCAATCACTCCCTGGCCACGCCCCAAATTTTAACCATATTATAATAATAAAAATCATCTCAATAAAAAAAAAAATTATCCTGACTGGGACTTGAACCTAGAACCTGCAGTGTCCATGAACAATAATGACACAGTGCCCCAACCCACTGAGCTATAATCTCAGTGACTATCTAGTTCTAGAATTTTGGTAGCTAAGCCCTGTGACTGCTACTGTTACACTGTGACACAGATTTAATGCCTTGGTATATAGGGAGGGATCTTCTCAGAGATGATTGTAATTATTGCGACTATTATTGTTATTATTATTATGGAGATTATTATTATTATTGGGATGATTATTATTATTTTTACTATTATTAATAATCGTCTCCATAATAATAAAAGTAATAAAATTTATAATAATAATAATAATAGTCTCAATAATTACAATAATAACCTCTGAGAAGATCCCTCTCTATCAGTGCAGTAAGTCTGTGTCACAGTGTAACAGTGCCAGATAACACTTCTTAGTTACCAGAAATCCTTAGACATGTACCTCTGGGCTTATAGCTCAGTTAGTTAAGGCTCCTGTCTACAGTGCAGAGGGTCCCAGGTTCGAATCTCAGCCTGGATAAAAATTTATTTAATTAAATAAAGAGCTTGTGTCTGGGGAAGCCTTGGAGACCATATATGGACAGATGCTGATCTGAGCCTGATGACGTGGTCCCTGCTCTCCCCTAACCCGACACTTCTCTGAAAAGGATTCCCTGCCCGATGTCTGTAGAAGCCATTCTGTACTATCAGTTCTGGCTTTCAAAGTATTTACTATGGGGACACAGCGCCGGGACATGCGGGACCTGGGGGGAAAATCCGTGACAATCTCATAGCTGCCCGTGATGCGGGGCAGAGGTAAGAAAAACGGGACTTTCCCGGCAAAATCGGGACGGTTGGGAGCTATGTAAACCTACATGTGATGTCACAGCCACGGTGCCACCTATCTGACTGAAACTTAATTGTGATGTCACAGCCGCTTTGCTGACTGAAACCTATGATGCCATATTATCTTCCATGAGTGAAACATCCTTGTGATCCTTGTCACACTTTACTTTACTGGAATGAACTTGTGATGTCACACCTGAGTGAAATCCAATTGTGAGCTCATTGGAATGAAGGAAGCTCACATGATGTCATACAGTTGTGATGTCACAGCCAATTACCTGACTGAAACGTACTTATGATGTCAGATCACCAAACATTTTCCTGACTGAAACTCCATCATGATGTCACCTATACTTACCTAAGGCATAATTATGTTATCACAACTGGCTACGTTTACTCCATTGTTGGGACTTACCTGACTGAGACTCACTTATGATGTCACATCACCTTCCATGACTGAAACCTCCTTGTGATGTCACACTACCACATCTTTACCTTCCTGTAATTCACGTGTGATGTCATAGCTACTTACCTGATTGAAATCCAGGACAGAGCTGCTTACCTAACCTCACCGTAACGATGTCATAGAAGCTTAAGTGGCTAATTATGATGTCACAGCAGCTTACATGAGAGTAAATGAGGTCGCCAGAGCATCTAGCAAGACAGAAACCGAGAAACCTAGTTCCTCTGCGGAAAACACTGTGATGTCACAGCAGGTCACCTGACGAAAACCTAATAGTGATGTCACGGTGTCAGGGACATCTGTGGAAGGAAATGTAAATAAGTGACCCTGTATGTAGCCATGAGAACACAAATTGAAACCTCCATTATTTACACTGCACCCCGGGAACTAGAAGCTAGCGAGATATGTGTTTATTTTACAAAGTTTTTTTATTCTTACAGAGCGATCCGGGTCACAGAGCGCTATTTTTCCCAAAATAAAAAGTTTGCACTAAAGGTCCAAGAGCCATAAAAAAACCATCTGGAGGGTTGATGTCAGTGGGTGAGATAAGTGCCCTGATATAGAAACTCTTATGTAGCTGAGATTTTGTTACATTGGGGCACATTTACTTACCCGTCCCTGGCGCGATCCCTGATCCGGAGTGTCCGTATTCGTCGGATTGTCCGACGGCCCCCCCGATTTGTGTCACGTGAAAGCCGGCCCAATTGCGCCAAAATCCGATCATATGCGACACAATGCCCTTCTAAATCCCTGTCCCTGCGGCGCGATTCCCGAAAAGTCGGAAAACCTAACGGAAATGCGGCCATGGGACTCTTAGTAAATAAGCCCCAGTGTATCTGTGCAGGTAATCCTCCATGACCAGAAACCAATAGTGTCAGAAAGACTCTGTCCTGGAAATCCAGATGTATGTAGAGCCTTTGAATGTAAACAGAAGTATTCATATTCACTGACAGCAAGCAGGGATAGTGAAGAACTGAAACATTTGGGCATATTTACTTACCCGGTCCCTGCGCGATCTCCGATCCGGAATGTCCGACGAGGATGAACTCTCCCGCGATTCACAAAGATCGTCCACCCGATATCCTGCATGTGTCGCTTCTCCAATCAGGTCCGCCGGAGTTCACCTTCTTCTTCCCGGTGCATGTAAGTGCTTGGCTTGCAACACAGTTTTAAAGTTAAATCCCACGGTTTGTTCGAATCCGACGGATCATTTGACGGACCTCCCCCCGATTTGTGTTGCATGAAAGCAGGCGCAATTGCGCCAAAATCCGATCACGTGCGCTACAATAGCCTTTTAAATCCAACGCGAATCGGTAATCGTCTGTATATCCCGCGTTTGTGCAGTCCGCGGACCCTAAGTACATGAGCCCCGTAGAGTAAATTTGAGACCTGTTTAGTACACAATGGGGGTAATTTACTAAGGGCCCGATTCGCGTTTTCCCGACATGTTACCCGAATATTTCCAATTTGCGCCGATTTTCCCTGTATTGCCCCGGGATTTTGGCGCACGCGATCGGATTGCGGCGCATCGGCGCTGCCATGCACGCGACGGAAATGGGGGGGCAGGGCCGAACGAAAACCCGACGGATTCGGAAAAACCGCCGCATTTTTAAAAAAAAATTGTCGCGGGACTCACGCTTACCTTCACCAGGTATAGGCTCGTATAGGAACTGCCTTAGTGAATCCCGAATCTACCACAGAGAACGCGCCGCTGGATCGCGAATGGGCCGGGTAAGTAAATCTGCCCCAATGATTGAAATGACCATGCAAAACTGGAGAAAGTGTTAGGTATTGGCCCTTAAGAGAGGTTCTATAATACATTTGAAACTGTGAAATACAGAGTAATTTTTAGGATAGTAGTGTGTGGGGGGTTTCCTCACACTGCTCTGCTCTTAGCTGTGTCTTGTACTGCTCTGAAGCCCCTCCGTACTGCTTTGAGTGACTGTTGTGGAATCCTGCTACAGGTTTTACTCAAAGAAGCATGGAGGGGCTATTGAATAGTTTAATGCAGAGAGCTCAGAGCACAGCAGTGTGAGAGCATGCCCCCAGTGCACTTGAAGAAGTTACAATCCTGGATTATAAATCTATATTTCACAGCCCTGCTGCTACTAACAACATACTCATAGATATGCTTACACATGTCTCCAGGGACACTACCTAAACCTGGCTGAACAGAGCACAGCAGTGTGAGGACACGTCCCCAGTGTACTTGGAGCAGATATAGTTCTGCAATATAAATCCATTTCACAGTCCTTCAGCTACTAACAACATACACAAAGTTATGATTACACAAGTCTCTAGGGACAATACACGAAAACTGTCTGTAGAGAGCCCAGAGCCCAGCAGTGTGAGGACACCCTCCAGGGCACTTGGAGAAGACACAGTCCTGAATATAAGTCGATTTTTCATAGTCCTGCGGCTGCTAATGGTCTGACTACACATCTCTCCAGGGACAATGCCTAACAATGGCAGCATCCTGCATGATCACACCTACTGACAGTTTCCCTTTTAGCTTCCAGTACAGTAGACCTGCGCGGTGCCTTTATAACCTCCTGGCAGGGATTGTAGATCAGTTATTAGATTTTCCTGATCTTTTATCTTTCATTTTGTAATTGTAATAACAAGGCTCAAATATTTTTTCTCCATGTATGGCTGGATGATCCCCATGCATTGCCCCTTTAAAACTGACTGCATCCGTACATGCAAAAAAATCCCTTTTATCCTGTTCTGGGCATATGGTTGTTATATTACTATATTAAGCCGGGTTCACAGTCCATACAGCAAGCGGCGTGGGAAAAGATGGTGAATGGCAGTGCTTGGGGCTGGGGCTGCACTGCTGCGGCAGGGATGAATGGATGGGGCTGTTATTATTCCTGTTCCTATATGATGAACGATGAAGACAGAAATAGATACAATGTTATTCCAACAAGAAAAACTCCTGCTAATTCATAAAAACTGCTATATAAGGCAGGGGGGATCACAGCGCTGTGCCAGGGTCCCCCTGCACCCTAAGGTCCTGTATGTAAAAATAACAGAGCTGGGATTGTCACTCTGCTCTTGATTGGATTGTGACTGATTCCTGTGATCTTACATAGGACTGCAGGTAACATCTACTACATGATATCCTAAAAACGAATGGAAAGATATCCACACACAGAAAAAATAAACTATTACTAACACCATACTTATAGCACAAAAAACGTTACATCGGGGCACATTTACTTTCCCGGTCCGCGGAGTTCACAGAAAGTGCATGGTGACGCTTCCCCGATCAGGTCCGCCGGAGTTCACCTTCTTCTCCCTGGTGCATGTAAGTGCTTGATCTTGCGACACAATGGGGCAGATTTACTTATCCGGTCCATTCGCGATCCAGCGGCGCGTTCTCTGCGATGGATTCGGGTGCGGCCGGGATTCATTAAGGCAGTTCCTCCGACGTCCACCAGGTGGCGCTGCTGCGCTGAAGAGCATCGGAACGCACTCAAGTTCACCGGCCTATTCCTAGTGAAGGTAAGTGCAAGCTCCGCAACACTTTTCTTTTTTTAAATGTGGCGGTTTTTCCGAATCCGTCGGGTTTTCGTTTGGCCACGCACCCCCCGATTTCCGTTGCGTGCATGCCAGCGCTGATGCGCCACAATCCGATCGTGTGCGCCAAAATCCCGGGGCAATTCAGGGAAAATCGGCGCAAATCGGAAATATTCGGGTAACACGTTGGGAAAACGCGAATCGGGCCCTTAGTAAATGACCCCCAATTTGAAAGTTAAATCCTGCGCTCAGTCTGAATCAGTTGGACTGTCCGACGGCACGTCCCCGATTTCTGTTGCATGGAAGCCAGCATAGCTGCACCACAATCCCATCGCTTGCGACGTAATCCCCTGTGGAATACCTGTCCCAGCAGGGCAAATTCTGAAAACGGTAGGACATAGTGTTGAGACAAATGGAACCCAGGACACTAGTAAATGTGCCGAGATAAACAGAAAACTCCAGTGCCCTGATATATTGTATACACATTGCGCAGCTCTGAATAATAACGCTTACTGTGCTTGGATACTAACATACAGATGCTTTTATGTTTCAGCTCACGGCAGATGATCAGTCCGGAGAACCCTGTGTGTATAGTGAGTCCAAGACAAGGGCTCTTTAAGGTCACCATCAAGGATGCCAACACTACCAGTGGTGCCGGAGCAAAGCGGAGACACCCAGCACTCCTCACCATCACCTCCACCATCCTCTGCTGCAGCCAAGGTAAGTGTCCTTGTAGTAAGTAACATGTAGGGTAGAGGGGTATAATAGCAGTCCAGGAAGTAGCTGTATGGTTGTGACCTAGCTGCTTGAGACTGCACCTCCCACTGGCATATGGGCACTCTCCACTCCCATCAGGGCTGGCAAGAAGGAAGCCACTACCACAGTCCACTCTCTCATCAACTTTTCTCTGATTACACTACACAGGAGAATCTAAGCCCAGAATCCAGGGCAGAACTCCTTTTATAAACTATTTGAGTCTGCTTCTGGAATGTTCTGAGGTGTCAGCCAATGGGAATAGCCTGCTTACAACCAGGTGACACAAAATTGTAAACATAGATTTGAATAACAACATATTTAAATGAGAAACAAACAGCACAATAAATACTCGTATTAGCCATTAGATGGTGATGAAGCTACACTTATGGACAGCTCTGAGAGGAGGTTATCTAGAGACTATTTAGGAAAGCTGGGTTTCCCTGAATTACAGACAGCAGCAGGTTGATCAGGTCTACAACTGTCCAGACTGGGTTCCTTCACTTTGGATTAACATCATGCCAAGTCATGGCTACAGGATAGTGTCCCATGTAATAAGAGGGTGCGCTTGGCATTTTCTCCCTTCACTGTTATAGAACTGCGAGACATAGGCATGGAAGTGGATTGTGTGGTGGCCAAGTATGCGCATAATCACTCCATTCTCATGGTGCAACTGCAAGGACCCATTCTTTGGGGGTCCAACTAGACCGTTCCGTTAGTGATCAGACCTCTTCCATAACCTATAGTTAATAGTGGGAAATGCCTTTAAGTGGCTATTTAGAGGCTATTTAGCTGGGTTTTCCTGAGTTACAGACAGCAGCTGGTTGATCAGTTCTACAGTGTCCACTCCAACAGGACTGATCAGTTCTACAGTGTCCACTCCAACAGGACTGATCAGTTCTACAGTGTCCACTCCAACAGGACTACCCCGCAGAAAGTAGTAATGGCCCCTACTCTGGATCATTCTACAGAGCTGTAAATTGGGGTCCCTCCACTTTCACCTATAAAGTGGGAAACCAGTTTTAAGGATGCGTTAGAATCATAAATGTTCCACTTCAAAGTGTTGCTACAAATCTCTAGCCCAATCTATTATTTTATAGGAACACCTGCTGCATTACATCCAGCATGTACTGTATATTGCAGGGTGTCTTTTAGTAATTATATTTGGACATCCCTTCTTGAAATGCAAGAACTTTAGTAAGGACTGACAATAACACAGGTAGATCAGTACAAAAGAGAAGGTAAAGGATGATGAAACTTAACATAGAAATGTAGTTGTATGTCATGCAGGATTTATGGAAAGTTGGGGCAAAACTCAAATGAGTGGATTCTAACTTAATATCTGGAGTTGATCCACGTAGCGGGGCAGGGAAGTCTGATGTAAGGATTCGCTTCTGCCGGATGCTGTGATGGATTGTTTTCTCTCATTTTCACCAGTTTGTTCCCTTGGGAGCTTTTAGTTTTTTGTAGAAATTCTGTAGCTAATAATAGAACGAGTCAGAAATTCTCAGAAATGGATTTAATGTGTTGTATTTTAAGCACAGACTAAATCCAGTCACATGATTACAGCATTGGGGATGACACGCGGGCAGCTCAGCTCTGCTTCATCTGAGAGCAAAACATCCGCTGTGCAAGAGAAGTGGTACTGTGCACCAACTGTATATACAGAATAATAGAAGTAGTACTGTGCACTATCCATATATACAGAATAATAGAAGTGGTACGTGGCCCACAGTATATACCGAATATAGAGTGGTACTGTGCACCAACGTATATACAGAATAAGAGAAGTGTAACTGTGCACCAACGATATACAGAATAAGAGAAGTGGCACTGTGCACCAACGTATATATACAGAATAATAGAGTGGTACTGTGCACTATCCATATATACAGATAATAGAAGTGGTACTGTGCACCAACTGTATATACAGATAATAGAAGTGGTACTGTGCACCAACTGTATATACAGAATAATAGAAGTGGTACTGTGCACTATCCATATATACAGAATAATAGAAGTGGTACTGTTCACCAACTGTATATACAGAATAATAGAAGTGGCATTGTGCACTATCCATATATACAGAATAATAGAAGTGGTACTGTGCACCAACTGTATATACAGAATAATAGAAGTGGTACTGTGCACTGTCCATACATATACAGGAGAAGTGGTACTGTGCACTGTCCTTATATATACAGAAGTAGTACTGTGCACTGTCCATATATATACAGGAGAAGTGGTACTGTGCACTATCAATATATACAGGAGTAGTGGTACTGTGCACCAACGTATATACAGAATAAGAGAAGTGGTACTGTGCACCAACGTATATACAGAATAAGAGAAGTGGTACTGTGCACTGTCCATATATATATACAGGACAGGAGAAGTGGTACTGTGCACTGTCCATATATATACAAGTGAGAAGAAATTAGGAGGGGGGCCTTTAAGTAATGCACTGAGGTCAAGAGAACTAGGAAGTGGTGGTAAAATGTGCGGAATGCCATGTAGTAAAGCAGAGCAGAGTAGAGTACGTTCACTGTCTATATATACCGGAGAAGTGGTACGTGCACTGTCCATATATATCACAGGAGAAGTGGTACTGTGCACTGTCCATATATATACATAGAGAGTGGTACTGTGCACTGTCCATATATATACAGGAGAATGGTACTGTGGCACTGTCCATATGATTACAGGGAGAAGTGGTACTGTGCACTGGTCCATATAAAACAGGAGAATGGTACTGTGCACTGTCCATATATATACAGGATAAGTGGTACTGTGCACCTGTCCATATATACAAACATGAGAAGTGGTACTGTGCACTGTCCATATATATATCAGGAGAAGTGTTACTGTGTCACTGTCCTATATAACGGAGAGTGTACTGTGCACTGTTCCATATATACAGGGAAGTGCTAGGTGCACTGTCCTATATATACGAGAAGTGGTACTGTGACTGTCATATATACAGCAAAGTGGTACTGTGCACTGTATATATATAAGAGACGTGGTACTGTGCACTGTACTATAATACAGAATAGTACTGCACTTCCATATATACAGGAGAAGTGGTACTGTGGCACTATCACATATATACAGGATAGTGGTACTGTGCACCACGTATCACAGAATAAGAAAGTGGTACTGTGGCCCAACGTATATACAGATAAGAGAAGTGGTACTGTGCACTGTCCATATATATACAGGAGAGAAGTGTTACTGTGCAACTGTCCATATATATACAGAAGTAGTACTGTGCACTGTCCATATATATACAGGAGAAGTGGTACTGTGCACTATCAATATATACAGGAGTGTGTACTGTGTCACCAACGTATACTACAGAATAAGAGAAGTGGTACTGTGCACCAACGTATATACAGAATAAGAGAAGTGGTACTGTGCACTATCAATATATATAGGACAGGAAAGTGGGTACTTTGCACTGTCCATAATATACAGGAGAAGTGGTACTACTGTGCACTGTCCATATATACAGGAGAAGTGGTACTGTGCACTGTCCATATATATACAGGAGAAGTGGTACTGTGCACTGTCCATATATATACAGGAGAAGTGGTACTGTGCACTGTCCATATATACAGAGAAGTGGTACTGTGCACTGTCCTATATATACGGAGAGTGGTACTGTGCACTGTCCATATAAGAACAGGAGAGTGGTACTGTGCACTGTCCATATATATACAGGAGAAGGGATACTGTGACACTGTCCATAATTATACAGGAGAAGTGGTACGTGCACTTCCATATATACAGACAGGGAGAATGGTACTGTGCACTGTCCATATATATAGGAGAAGTGGTTACTGTGCACTGTCCAGTATATACAGGAGAAGTGGTACTGTGCACTGTCCATATATATACGAGAATGGTACTGTGCACTGTCCAATATATACAGAAAATGGTACTGCCTGTCCATATATCAGAGAAAGTGGTACTGGTGCACGTCCATTATATACAGGAGAAGTGTGTACTGTGCACTGTCCATATAATAACAGGAAAAGTGGTACTGTGCACTGTCCATATATATACAGGAGAAGTGGTACTGTGCACTGTCCCATATATATACAGGGAGAAGTGGTACTGTCGCACTGTCCATATATATAACAGGAGAAGTGGTACTGTGGCACTGTCCATATATATAACAGGAGACAGTGGTACTGTGTCACGTCCATATATATACAGGAGAAGTGGTACTGTGCACTGTCCATATATATACAGGAAGAGGTACTGTGCACTGTCCATATATAATTACAGGATAATGTACATTGTGCACTGTCCATATATATCAGGAAAGGTACTGTGCACTGTCCATATATATAACAGGAGAAGTGATGACTGTGCACTGTCCACATATATACAGGAAGTGGTACTGTGACTGTCCATATATCAGGGAAGTGTACTTGCACTGTCCATATATATACAGGAGAATGGTACTGTGTACTGTCCTATATATACATAGGAGAAGTGTACTGTGGCACTGTCATATATATACAGGAGAGTGGTACTGTGCACTGTCCATATATATACAGAGAAGTGTACTGGCACTGTCCATATATAAGAGAAGTGGTACTGTGCACTGTCCATATATTACAGGAGAAGTGGTACTGTGCACTGTCCATATATACAGGAGAAGTGGTACTGTGCACTGTCCATATATTCAGTGAAGTGTGGTACTGTGCACTGTCCATATATTATACAGGAGAAGTGGTACTTGGTGCGCCTGTCCATATCATATATAGTGGAAGTGGTACTGTGCACCGTCCATATATACAGGAGAAGTAGTACTGTGCACCGGCCATATATATAGTGGAAGTGGTACTGTGCACCGTCCATTTACACAGGAGAAGTGAGCTGTGTCACTCTGTTCCCTATATACAGGAAAGTGGTACTGTGCACTGTCCATAATCAGAGAAGTGGTTCCGTGCACTGTCCATATATATACAGGAGGCAGTGGTCTCGTGCACTGTCCCATATATACACAAGAAATGGTACTGTGCACTGTCCACATTACTACAGGAGAGCTGGTACTGTGTCACTGTCCAGAATACAGAGAAGTGGTCTGTGCACTCTCCATATTACACAGGAGGAATTCGGTCCTACTGTGCCCTGTCCATATATACACAGGAGAAGTGGTCTCGTGCACTGTCCATATATATACAGGAGAAGGGTACTGTGCACTGCCCATATATACCAGGAGAGTGTTCTGTGCACTGTCCATATATATACAGGAAATGGTACTGTGCACTGTCCTCCATATATATACAGAGAAGTGGTACTGTGCACTGTCCATATATCTACAGGAAAGTGGTACTAGTGCACTGTCCCATATATACACAGAGAAGATGGTACTGTGCACCGTCCATAAATATAGCGGAAGTGGTACTGTGCACTGTCCATATATATACATGAGGAAGTGGTACTGTGCACTGTCCATATATACAGGAGAAGTGGTACTGTGTACTGTCCATACATATAGCGGAAGTGGTACTGTGCACCGTCCATAGATATACAGGAGATAGTTGTACTGTGCACTGTCCAATATGTTACAGGAGAAGTGGTACTGTGCACTGTCCATATTACGGAGTGTACTGTGTACTTATCGCATATATATAGCACAATAAGTGTACTTTGCCTGATCGACTATATATACAGGAAGAACGTAGTGACGCATATCTACATAAGGTTATGTGTCGTCTAACCTGGCACCTACCAGTTTTTGACTCTGATACTGCCTATAATTGTAGACCTAATTCCCCCCTTCCTCTTATTTACCCTTCCATCCGGATGGCAAGCGAGCGAGTGGCCGTAGGAACCCTGCGTCTCCACCATCTATAATCCGCCAAACCTGGAAATTCTACAGACGAAACTGTCTTGAAAGAAGCCGGTAACACTCTCGTCTATGTCACAACATCTCCAGACAAATTGCCATCGTATCTTGATCTGTAGATTCTGTCTGTTGATATTGTGCACACGAAGGAAATCTTTTTTTTCATACATCTAAGGACCCAGACACCAACATCCACAGGACAAGACTCAAAGTCTTTTATATTTAGCCAAAAAACATATATAGGCAGATTTACTTACCCGCCTCCGCATCCAATCCAGCGCGCCGTTCTCACGGGTTTCTGCCCGGATTCACTAAGGTCATGCGCCGATTTCCACTAAGTGTCGCCTGCTGCGTTGAAGTTCCGCTGGAATTTCACCCCTCCTCCGCGGTTTCCCGAATCGTCAGTCTTTCTGACGGTCAGCCCCCCGCGCCCCCCCCCACGATTTCTGTCTGTGTGACACCGCGCTAATGCGCCACAATCCTATCACGTGCGCCAAAAATCCGGCAATGTGGCTCAAATCTGAAAATTCTGGGAAACCAGCGAAAAATAGCCGATTTAGACCCTTAGTAAATGTGCCCCATTGTTTTTGTAATACCGATATAATACCTCGCCTTATTGCCCTAAAAACATTCTAAACGCACATGCTGAGTATAACATCTCATAAGGTGCCTACATAATACCATCTATAGTGCTCAAATTATACTATCACTACAGCTATATAAAGGCAATATACTGTTTTTATGTCAGCCACCAAATAATACTGCCATTACAGTCTGCAATAATTGCAGTGCTTGTAGTGCCTACATTAACACATACAGGGAGCCAAAAATATCACTTACGTTGCCTACTCAATTATTCATGGTTCCAATAATACTGATCCTATCTAATATCGGGCTATCTGTGTCAAATATTCAATATCATGCATTAAGTGAAAAGCGAATCTCCCATAAAGGTACCACATAATAGTGCTATACTTAATGTGCTGAATTGTATAATGTACCCTAAAATAGCTGTCATATGAATGGCAGTAAAAATACGTCATACAGAGTCTGAAAATACTGCAATACAATGGTAACCATAGTAGTCCATAACATACACACATCATATAATGTTTGCTATATCCTGGGGCACATGTATCTTTGTTTCCTTTGTGACGTTTTTCAAGTTTCTGTTTTTTTCCTTTGTTCTGATGGCGGTTTTATTTTATTTTTTTGCGACTTTTTAGGAGTCATTTGTTACTTTATTTGGCACCTAAAAAGTCTCTATCTTTGTAACTAAAATGTTGCAAAACAAAGGAAAAAACATCCGTCTTAGGAAAGATACATTTAGGAACACTCCCAAAGGACCACCCCACTTTCTTTAAAACCTTGGCATTTGGAAAAACTGCACCTAAAAGTTCCAAAGACTCCAAAACCACAAAAACACAAAAGAAGAGAAAAACAGATCAAATAAATAACATCCCCATTGTCTTATGTACATGTATATATTTCTGCATCTTTTTTTTTTTTTACTTTGCTGCCCTTAGACCTCACATCCGCATTCAGATCCAGTCCGCCAGAACCAGACTTCCTTCTCTCCCAAACTCCCTTGATATCTGTCGGTTAAGATTTTTCAGAGGAGTTCTGGTTGGGACGTGGCACTTTAGATTCCTCTCAAAGTACAAGCTGCGGAAAATGACCCCATTCTGCTATCTTAAAGGCTCCAGTAAGGAGATATCCTCAATTTCTGGAACTTTCGTAGTACTAATGGTGGCATCACATGCACGTTGGATATGATCCTTCTTGGCGGATGCCTTTAAGACTGACTTTCCACTAATAATGGTAAATACTTAGAAAGATATGCAGATAAGCTGCCAACACATACCAGCCGTAGCCAAGGGAGAGGAACACTTCACAATGTTTACCAGAGCAGTCTCCAAAACATCCCAGTGTGACAGGAGCAGAAGGACCCGCTGCCGGGAACGCGGGGATCCGAGCGGAAAGGAGGGAAGCAGAGGTGGTCCTGTGTATCAAGTCCTTAGAGCTGAGTCTTTCTTGGAAACAATCCATGCCAAGGGTCAAGTATTTCTCATCAGTAATCTTGGTTTGGCCATTTTGGGCGGTGCTGGATGTAGGATGATGGCAGTTATCTCCTGAGACCTACATTGTCTAGAACAGTCAAAAGTCCTCTCCAATCTATTCTTAATGCAGCAGCCAGGCTTGTATTTCACACCAAAAGCTACACAGACGCCTCCAGTTTGTGTCAACCACTGCACTGATTGCCCGTCTCCTTCAGAATACAGTTTAAAATAATCACCCTTATCCACAAAGCTCTGCATAATGCTGCACCTCCCTACCTCTCCTCTCTTATCTAAGTCTACCACCCAACCCATGCTCTTCGAGCTCTTCCATTATTCTCTACCTTAGTTCGAACCCCTTACTCACATCTCCAGGACTTTTCCTAAGCTGCACCAATTTTATAGAATGTCCTTCCCCTGGAAATATCAGACTAAGGCTATATTCACACTGCCGTTGCACGCCCGGACTGTACCGTAGCGGGCAACGGCAGTGTACGGGGAGAGGAGGAGGAGGTGAGCGCAGCTCACCCCCGCCCCTCTCCATAGCAACCTATGGCGCACGGCGCCGTATTACGGGAAAAGATAGGACAGGTCCTATCTTTTTCCCGGGTACGGAACGGTACGGTGCCGCACATACTGCTCCCGTAGGGTGCCGTGCGCCCATTGCTGCCTATGGGGGACGTACATCGGCCGTATATATGTCGGCCGTATATACGTCCCCCATACGTTAGTGTGAATATAGCCTAATACCCAACTTCCAAACATGCTCTTAAAACCCATCTCATTAGGCAGATCTATCACACTCACTAACTGCATGAAATTTCACCTCTTTTACTAACCCATCCCGTGTCCTCCTCCCATCTGTTATCCAGCAACCACCAGTTTCCAAGTGACAGGCTACTCTCCTATAAAGAATGGCTGGACCATTATATAAGCTTTTTACCTCTTGTGTCACCCCCTTCATCCTCATAGACTGAGCTCTAGCGAGCAGGGCCCTCACTCCTTTTGTTCCATATTAGCGTTTGTGCTCTGTCATGTAATATTATATTTGTATATGTCCCCTATGATTTGTAAAGTGCTATGGAATACGATGGCACAATATAAATAAAGATTAATATTATAAAAGTCCCAGGGCCCCCTTTTATTTAAAAAACGTAATAAAAAATGACTTCTGAATTCCCCGGCAAGTAAGGGATGAGGATATGTTTTTGTCTATGTCCGGAACATGGCAGTCATCTTGAAAGCTGCCATATTGGATCAAGTTTTTCAAATGGGAAGGAGGTCCAGTAGCAAATCAAAGAACACTCGAATTCGATTGCTATATCTGCAATCTGCAATATCTCTAGTGGTTCAGTGGTTCCCTGTTTCCTTTGATCCACAGCTATGCAACGTGTTGTCCTGGGGGCTGAACACAGAGCTGAAGGCGCTGGATCCAATCATTATGAACCCACATGAGAATCTATGGAGAATTTCTTTTTTGTTTTTATATAGTTTAAAATTGTATTAAATAGTTTGTCAAACATACAAACCAGCACAAAGAAATAGTATTTTGTAGACACATAAAAGAGTTATCCAAAATTCATATTGGTAGAATGTATTTATTCTTGTGATTGTAGCTTTTAAAGACGGACCCTGCTCTTTTCTCCAATGCTGAGTGGTTTCAGTTTTTGCTGCACACAGTATATGAGACACCAAAAATCTTACTTTCTTTGGAAGTAAATCCAAATTCATTGTTAACCCCTTAGCAATCCGCGCCATAGCTCTACGGCGCTGGGTCCTGCGAATAACTCTCAGTGCAGTAGAGCTACAGCACGGAGACGATGCCGGCATCTGGGGTCCCGGGATGTGAGCAGTAATTTATCCCGGGTAACACCCACGGTCGGAGTGGGCGGTCGGAGTGGGCTACAAAATGGCTGCGTCCTCAAGGGGTTAAAAAGAGCCAGTTCTACTGATGGGGATACCTCCTTCCCAAGCACTCTAGATCTAGATCAATCTATGGAGATTCTCAAAAGAAAACTTTTGAAACAGAAGAAATATTACAGATCTACTTTTGAGTAATGTTTTTGTGAAATGCACATATAAAATAAAATTCGGCAAAAAATGCTACACATATGGTAATATATTACTGCACCTCCTCCAAAAGTCATACAATAGACTGGATGGAGCAGACTTCAGTGCTACTAACCGCTTATACACAGAAATGGATTATAATATAGGCGGTTTGGGCGGTAGCCTGGGGCCCAAGGTCACCAAAGAAGAGCCATTTCAAGAGCTTTAAAGGCCCTCCAAAGGTCCTGAAACTGCAAATTGAAAGCACCATAAGGGACACAACCTCCATTTTCCAAGAAGCTGATTCTAGTCCCATATGTAGGAAGTGATCTCCAGACTTGTAGGCTCTGTATAATTCATACAGCCCAGAGCTCATGGCAGTCTTAATCCGTCCCTGCTTATACATTTCTCTTCCAGACAACAATGGCCACGTGATCGATCTGGTTCATGACAACCTCCCCGACGTCAGGATAACAGAGGAGGATAAGAAAAAGAACCTGCAACTATTGGAAGAGGCCAAAAAAGTCAGCGAGAAATTCCTAACCCGACGGGGACGGCGTTCAAGATGCAGCCTCTCTGACTCCCCCACAGGTGGTCTGTGTATAGAGGGGATTACTCTTTTAAATCTTTATGGAGTGTTTGTTACAATGTGTCAGTATTAGTAAGAATAATTGGTAAGACATGTGGCAGTTGGTGCTTTAAATCATTGATGCAAAACGCAGTTAGCACTGCTACATCTGTCCATGGTGGACGTCTGTATACACTGCACATGGAGAGATATATAAAAGCAACAACTTTAGGGCCCCACATAGACATTACATATTGTTTGTATTTGTAGTATATTGAACAGTGAGACTATAACCAAGATTTGTTTACTCTTTCCTTATAGTCTCTTCCCCATCGCTGAGTCCCAGAGTGTCCCCTGTGCCGTCACGTAGTAATTCCTTCACCTTCCCTGCAGCACCAGGTACCACATTGAATTATATGTTAGGAAATGTCAATTACAGAATCAGGGATCCTATAGTACCGGCACCAATAACCCAAGCAGGTTTGGCTTGTTCCAGCTTTAAAAAAAGGTATTTCTGGATACCCTATCCAAAATTGTTTGTTTCTGCACAGGTCATGGGTATTGCAATGGATCAAGCTTAAAGGGAACCTGTCACCAGGAGACCCATTTTTAGCACTCTCCCAGTCCCCACAGAGCATAGTACATACACTGCCAAAGTGTTTTTGTATAAAAAATTGGTCTTACAGAAAAAAAGATATGTTATATTGTACCTTTCATTAGCATCTGCTGTGTGACTAGGCAGTTGCCAAAAGGGAGGGTCTGGAAAGGAGCAGTTCCCCCCCCCCACCCTTGGGGAACAGCTACTACATGTGACCTTTTCAGATATATGAAAACACCCATCACTAGGCTTAGCGACACCCCCTGCTCCTCTACAGCCAATCCCGAGTGTGGGGAGTTATTCATATATTTGAAATGGTCACATGTTTCCCAAGGGTGGGGGGGAACTGCTCCTTTCCAGTCCCTCCTTTTTGGCAACTGCCTAGTCACACAGCAGATGCTAATGAAAGGTACAATATAACATATCTTTTTTTCTGTAAAACCTATTTTTTATACAAAAACACTTTGGCAGTGTATGTACTATGCTCTTTGGGGACTGAGGGAGGGCTAAAAATGGGTCTCCTGGTGACAGGTTCCCTTTAAATCCCCCCTACATAAAATTGGTATTTATACTGTGGTGCTCATTGCAAACTTTGCAGTGTGGTCTAATGAGCTTAAGGCTGCATTCACACTGCCGCATGGGGGACGTATATACGTCGGATATACGTCTCCCATAGACGGCAATGGGCACACTTGTGCTGCACCTTACTGTTCCGTACCCCGTGAAAAGATAGGACATGTCCTATCTTTTCCCGGGATACAGTGCTGTGCCCCATATTTCTCTATGGAGAGGGGCTGGGGTAAGTGGTGCTCACACCCTCCTCCTCTCCCTGGCGCTAACGTGTGCCCGCCGTGCTATGGTATGGCGGGAGTGCGTTAATGTGAATGTAGCCGTAGAACGTGGTCACACGTTCTGAGTTCATAACGCAACACTAGCGCATGGGAGGCGGGCCACAACTCAATCGCATATACGTTTCCAGGAAAGTGAATGATCGGTACAAAAACCCAGTATTTGTTTTGGTTGAGCCCAGTGTCTTGTAATGTTTGAATTCCAATAGCATGCGTTTCCCTGGAAATGCATATGTGATCGGACCGAGTCCCACCTATTATGCGATAGCGTTGCGTTATGAACACAACGCTAGCAGGACTTGTGACCGGTGCAATCCCCAAAAAAGGTGCACAGTCCGAGGAAAGTGCGATCCGTGACCCTTAGTAAATAAGCCTCCATGTGTTGACTGGCAAATACTAGTATAATTGGCAGGAGCTGCTGTGGGCACTAACTATAGGGACATGGTGTGCACAATCCCCAGTTTTCGGTACGGTATTCATGAGGTCCCTAGTAACCTGCTATCCTCTCATCCTGATGGAGGCTTCTTTGTCATCTCTGTTTAGCTCGTTTCTAAGTAATTTTCCTCGAATTTTAACCCCCGTCTCCTCCTTTTAAAATCTCCATAAATGACAGACTAATAATAGCTCCCATAAATGAGGAAACATTGTTCCTGTCGGAATTTCACATTTTTTAGCTCACTGCCAGACACATGGCATTTTTTTCTCCTCTTTCCCTTGTTTTACATTTCAGCACTTAGTGTCAGGCTTCATTGTGACTATATTAGGTATCTGGAGTGGGCAAACAGGAGGAATGCTTTGTGATGTGGGGCGGGGAGCGAGCCCTGTACCACAGCATGACTGGAAATAAATCCACCTCCACCTGACTGACAAATAGAGGGTTCACTAGTGTAGGCATCAGATACACAAAAAACTATAGTCTAAGGTTTGCTAATGGATTTTAGGCCTCATTAAGAGTAGATGTATCCTTGTTTCCCATAGCAACCAATCAGAGCTTAGCTTTTATTTCAAAATCAGATCAGGCACAATGAAAGCTGAGATCTGATTGGTCAATATGGAAAACAAGGCCTAAACTCTATGACAGAATTTCAGGATATATATTTTTTATACACTGATTGAAATTTGTCCAGAAATGGACAACAAGGAAAGAGTTTTCCTGTAAATATGTCTTATTGTTTTCCAATTTCTCTCCATTTCCAGATCTCCACTTGCTGTCAGTGATTAAAGGGGTATTCCCACTTTGGTAAATTAATGTTATTGTTTGTATTATAAAAGTTATACACTTTTCCAATATACTTTCTGTATCAATTCCTCACCATTTTCTAGATCTCTGCTTGCTGTCATTCGATAGAAAGCTCCTATGTTTACTTCCACTGGATAGAAATCTGACCGTGGTCCGAATTTCTGTCCACTGGTACTAAACATAGAAGCTGTCTGAAGAATGACAGCAAGCAGAGATCTAGAAAATAATGAGGAATTGATACAGAAAGTATATTGGAAAACTGTATAACTTTTTATGATACAAACAATAACAATCATTTGCTGAAATGGGAACACATCTTTATTCTAACAAGGATGTAACCCCATGATGATGCTCTCCAAATAATACAACTTTTGTAATACTGAAACACTGTAACAAACTGTTCAACAATGCTGGAGAGACAGGATCCAAATGGGTCTTCACCCTGTCCATTTACTGACAGCAAGTAGAGATGCTAAAAATGAAGAGTTGAAAGGAAGTCCATGAGACAGGTGCATAATCTTCCCCATGGTATTGAAGCTCAGTCCAACTGACTTCCATGGAGATGAGTTGCCATACCAGAGGACCGGTGTGGCGCTGTTCTCAGGAAGAAAGCTGCAATACCAGACGAAAGGGTTCTTTCAGACAACATGGTTGTCTGTGAATCATGATTACAGTTGAGCGCTGTTGTTAGGTGCTGAAAAAAGGTACTCTTCATATTATATATCATATAATATACAGAGTCCTGCCCTCTGCACTGTTGTCGGTGCATGAAATTTGTGATTCACGGACCAACCACAGTCGTGTGCGTATAGCCTAACCCTGTAAACTCTTTTCAAGTGGTCATTAACCCTATTAGCAGAAAGATGCCTATTCTTACCACTGAGTAAACAAAATTTCTGTTGATTGCAGGACCTGATCCGTATCCCAACATCTTCCCTGCAGCTGCAACATTACTGCAGGTAAGCCGATATGGAGATAGAGAAAATCCAGATCTATCTTCCCAGAAATCAGACTTCAGACAAGGGGATATATTTATCAGGGCTTCTGCACCACATCATTCACGTAGAAGCCCTGACATAATTGCAAATGGTAGCTTATTGCTAGCACTTGCGATTATTTTCCCATATCCGCCACCTTCATCCTAGGGGGGGTGGGGAGAGACGTAATGGGGGGCATAGCCAACTGGGGGGGGGAGGGCACGCCAGTGTGGAGTGGGCAAGCGCGGGACGTTCCGGTCCCGCTCCTGCGCAATCACTGCAGCTGGCGATTTTTTGTCTGTGAAAATTTGCCACCTGTGTTTATGTAGATTCTCCATAGATTCTCATGCAAATTCATAATAATTGGATCCTCCAGCTCTGTGTTCAGCACCAGCGACAATACATCACATAGCTTTGCATCACATGGAATTTTTCCGGTTGTTGTTGTAATTTTCTGTGTTGATTAATTTTGAACCCTAATTTGTAGATCAGATTTTTCGTCTTCCTCAAGATGATAGATGTGATCCGGACATAGCATACAAGACATCCTCCTCGCTCATTACTTTCTATCTTTCCATCTTTCTAGAATGCAACAATTGGGTTAACAGATCGGAAGCAGAACGACCACAGAAAAATCTCACAAGGCAGACTAACCCCACGTCCCCACAGCCTTCCAGCTGCCTCCAAAGAGACCCTATACGAACAGAAAGAAAACTTTGACCCCCTTAAACAGATGAGCAACACATATAAAGCCACTGTTCCTGACGCCTCCAAACCATCTTTTATTAAGACCAAAATCAGTCCTGAGCTCGAGTTCCAGAGATCCATCTTAAAGAAACCGGGTGACTTGCCACGAGGGGGCGCCAGTGAGTCACCAGGTGTTTCTAGTGTGGCTTTCCAAGTCCCAGGGTCACTACATGTTCCTGTTGATTCCCGGCTTGAACATCTGGCTGCTGGGAATCGGCCCCCGCTCCTGAGGGCCCTCTCCTGGGACAGCGTGGAACCAGAACAGAGAAATAAATCCAGTTTAGAGTCACCAGAAAAGGACTTTGTTCCTAATTATGATAAAAGTAACAATAAATTGGCAAAATTCAGCGGACTCAAGGACATTCATATTCAACCTGTGCGACTTCAGAAGCTGACCAAGTTGAGAGAGGTAAGTAACCACCATATATATGATCAATGGCCACCTTAAAGGGCTCCTTCAGTCTCCATGATAAAAAGTTCTGTCACTTTCTACCACATTTTGTATTTAAATTTTACCCATTTTCAAGATCTCTACTTCCTGTCAGTGTATGGGAACATCACCTACACCTTAAGGCATGATCAAGCGACACAGGTGCGAGGCTTGTTCACTGTATATTAGGAATAAACTGAAAGCAGAAGCAAAATTGCTAAGAACTGAAATATTAAAATATGTTTAATTGTACATTTACTATACAATGATTGAGGGGGCATTCACATCTTGTGTTTGCATTGCTTTTAGAAACGCAATGCAAGTTAGCATGGCCCGGTGCTTATTACCGATCGCATACATTTCAATGGAAAAGCATATGCGATCGGACTTGCATTTGCATTGCTAAATTTTCTAAAAGCAATGCAAACGCAACATGTGAATGCAGCCTAAAAAGTTACATTTTGGTTAATGTTATTCTTTCATAATGAAAACTTGTCAATGTCTATTCTATCAATTTCATTTTTAAGATCTCTGCTTGCTGATACAAATCTGTCCTGGTCATGTGTTGGTTACACTGGTGAACTGATAACTGCATTTAGATGTTGATAAACCCTCTACCTGAATGTCACATGACCATGATTGTTCCCATTGAATGACATGAATCATTCATGAAAATCCTAAAAATGGATATAGAAATTTTAGGAACTTGTTGTTGCTAACAGAGAAAATTGTCACTACTTGAAACCTCTTAAATTTGCAGAAGACTTGCATAACTTCTGTAGTGACCAGTAGAGGGCGCTAACCTCGTATGGATGCTCTAGTCTGATATGATGAAGTCTGATAGTGATAAGTGATGGGATGCACTTACCTGCATCTGCAACTCCTTACTGCATCTTACTCCACTAAGAATCTGTGATGTCACTGACTTGATAATAATACTATGGCCCAGATATATCATTGTGTCTCCAAAAGTTTTTTTCTGCACTAAAAAGAGGGTCTTTGGAGCTTGCACATGTATTTATAAAGAGTTTGCGCCACTTTTGTGTTGTGGCTGCACTTTGTCCGACAATTAATAAAACTGTGCACCTTACGGGGTGTGGTAGTGCTTAGTCGCAATGACCTGGATTGCCCCAGATAATTAAACACCTATGCCCCACATGAAAGCGGCCTCTCTCTAGTAGCCTTAGATGGGGGCGGGGGTAATTAATTTTCCCACGGGGCCACAAGGGAATTGTGAATGGCTTTAGAGGGCCGGACTAATATACTTAACTCAGTTCTATCCAAAACCTATATACTGTACTGTGTATCCTATAACTATATAAAAAATTTGTAAATAAAACATTACAATGATTCAATGAAAATATAAAGCACCCAATTGCACCATATTTAATGATTTCACATTATCCCCTACCTACATAAAATGGAGAACAAAATGATTATTAGTGGGGGCTATGACCTTTGAGGACCCTCCCTGACCATGATGCACCCAGTCGCTGTTTATGGGACCACCAGACAAGGTCGGCTCCAGGTTTCAGTAGGCCCCTGGGTGACAGAGCCTCAGTAGGCCCCATTGCAGTGAACTCACATGGCAGCATTCAAAATTCAGAAACTAAAACAGTCTCCTGTCCTTAAATATTTCCTAGTTTATCGTACCAAGAGGCTCATGGGTATTTTATGTAAGCCCGCCTCACACCCTATGGATTCATTATGTACAGGCTATTGTGGGCCCCCCAGCAACTGGTTGCTCCGTGAATTAAAGTAAATCTACCATCACAATCCATCATGATAAACCAGGGGTACAAACTCATATAGCCAGGCACTGTGACTGCGGTAATCTTCTTATTTTTGTTATCTATAGCCTCTTTCCTTCTAAAATCAACTTTTATAATTATGATAATGAGCCAAAAGGGCTCCTACGATGTTACCAGAGATCTATGAGTAAGTTCTCATTGGGCTCAGTGGTAGACAAATCGGCAAAGGATAGGGGATAATATGAAATCTTGGGGCAACCCGTTTAAGATTGGTTATTTTAAGGGTCGACTCATGAAAAAACATCCCATCTTTTTTTTTTGAGTCGCTCTTTTAAAGGTAGTCACCTCTTCACACGCCATTGTCAATAATTCACCTCCGCAGCAAATGTCCATCGCAGATAGAACTGATGATTCTATGCAAAGAAACAAACGGGATGTGCTGAAATCACAACATGTATCCACAGTGACACATATTACACCCAGGGACACCCATTGAGAGGGGGACAGGACCTGCCAGTTCTAATGTAACCCCAACATGTAAACAGGAAAGGTCTGATGGATTGGTCTGTCAGAGGGCGACAGATCCAGTATCTCACCCCAGAGTATCCTCTTCCCGGACACTTTCCTTCCTGAATTGATGTCAACAACCTGTATCATGCAGTGAGACCGTGCCCTGATGTGTAATCCCGGAGCCGCTCCGTCACGTCATCCATGCATCTAAGGATACACAGCGTTGTGTTATTCTGCTGCCACTGCCCTGCTATTATATATATTGTATTCCGACTCCCATCATTCTCTAATCAGCCACCAGTATCCTTATCCACTACCACTCCATCATTTTAGTTATGACCCTCTCATATCACTCGGTCCTCACTCTCCATCAGTTTGCTTTATTCTGTCCCTCCCCAATAGCATTGTTAGCCTTTATGATCGGGCCTAAAGATTTAGTCTCCATAATGTGGTCCCCACCCTCCAATAACCTATCCTCAACTTCTTTTATTCTATAATTACGTGTCATCTGCAAGCTTTATGGTGTTATGATAGAGGATGATGGAGGATCACCGGGTCAAATCATCCTAATCAAATACTATGTAATCCACCCATATAGGGGGTCATTTACTAAGGGCCCGAATCGCTTTTTTCCGACAGGTTATCCGAATATTTCCGATTTGCGGCGATTTTCCCTGAATTGCCCCGGGATTTTGGCGCACGCGATCGGATTGTGACACATCGGCGCCGGCATGCACACGACGGAAATCGGGGGCGTGGCCATAAGAAAACCCAACGGATTCGGAAAACCCGCCGTATTGAAAAAAAAAAAAAAGTGTCACATGACACGCGCTTACCTGCACCCAACGTAGGACGGTAAACTTCAGTGCAGTCCGACAGAATTCAGCGCAGCAGCGACACCTGGTGGACATTGGGCGCACTACCTTAGTGAATCGCCTGGAGACCCGAATCCTCCGCAAAGAACGCGCCGCTGGATCGCAAATGGACCGGGTAAGTAAATCTGCCCCATAATCCCATTATCCTTGCTATCATCTTCACCACAGACTATATAAATTTAACATCCATCATATCTTCTTTACCAAAGTTTTTACAATCCCACGTTCCATCATGTCATCTTCTTGACCAATTAATCCCAATATCTATCAGCTCACCTTAACTTAATGTGATATACGCCCACAAGCCATCATAATAGTAGGAAAAAGTAAAGCAATGTGAAGTTCCAAAAGGGTAATATAAAAACATCATTTATTTGAAATCTTATTAAAAGCGTCACAATGCCATGACAGAAGTAGGGAAACACTGACGCGTTTCGAATCTGGTTAGATTCTTAGTCATGATATAGACTATACCTTTCCTTAAAACCATACAATGTGACCTTTTATCTCATTGGGGGTCATTTACTAAGGGCCCGAATCACTCTTTTTCGTCGGGTTTCCCGAAAATTAGCGGTTTGCGCCGAATTGCCCCGGGTTTTTGGCGCACGCGATCGGATTGTGGCATGCATGCGGCGGAAATCGGGGGCGCGGCTGTTGGAAAACCCGAATGATTTGGAAAAACCACGTTATTTAAAAAAAAAAAATGTGTTGCTTGACACGCGCCTACCTGCACCCAGGATAGGTTGGTGAACTCTGGCGAACTCCAGCGGACTTCAGCGCAGCAGTGACACCTGGTGGACATTGGGCGCACTACCTTAGTGAATCGCCAAAAGACCCGAATCCTCCACGGAGAACGCGCCGCTGGATCGCGACAGTACTGGGTAAGTAAATGTGCCCCATTATCTTTTACCATTTATTGTATCACCTTCACCAAAAACCAAGTAATCGCACCATCCATCACACATGGATCTTCACCTAAGACCATGTAATCATACATCCATCCCAAAAAAATCTAATCCCACCTATCCATCATATCTTCTTCATTAAACACCCTATAAAAACCATCAGATAATCCCCAATGGACAATCATTTGCTCATCTTTATTATTATCATCACAAAATGTTCTCTGCCTACAGGTAAAGATCATATCCAATGACATATAATCTTTAACCATTGCTATATTTCCTGCTCAGGAACATAAACTGATGAGAAGTCAGAACCTCACGGGACAGAAGCTTCCAGATCTCAGCGAGGCGGCTGAGCAGGAAAGAGGTAAGTCTTCAATATGTTCCCATTAATGACCAAGAGGACAAATAACAGGACAGATCCTGGAACTGATATTATCAAATGATACAGGAAGGGTGGAAACTGCTCTGCCATAGAACATGACTATACAAACAAATGTATGTAATATCTATATGACCCACACTGGCCCTCATCCAAGCCAAGTTCTATAACCCCTTAATACAATACTGTTTCCTATGTAACAAAATATGACTACTATAATATTGCCCCCTATGTAACCAAATATGACTACTATAATACTGTCCCCTATGTACAAGAATATAACTACTATAATACTGTCCCCTATGTACAAGAATATAACTACTATAATACTGCCCTCTATGTACAAGAATATAACTACTATAATACTGCCTCCTATGTAAAAGAATATAACTACTATAATACTGCCCCCTATGTACAAGAATATAACTACTATAATACTGCCCCCTATGTACAAGAATATAACCACTATAATACTGCCCCCTATGTACAAGAATATAACTACTATAATACTGCCCAGTATGTATAAGAATATAACTACTATAATACTGCCCCCTATGTACAAGAAAATAACTGCTATAATACTGCCCCCTATGTACAAGAATATAACTACTATAATACTGCCCCTATGTACAAGCATATAACTACTATAATACTACCCCCATGTACAGGAATATAACTACTATAATACTGCCCCCTATGTACAGGAATATAACTACTATAATACTGCCCCCTATGTACAAGAATATAACTACTACATTACTGCCCCCTATGTACAAGAATATAACTACTATAATACTTCCCCCTATGTACAAGGATATAACTACTATAATACTTCCCCCTATGTACAAGGATATAACTACTATAATACTGCCCCCTATGTACAAGAATATAACTACGGTACTATAATACTGCCCCCTATGTACAAGAATATAACTACTATAATACTGACCCCTATGTACAAGAATATAACTACTATAATACTGCCCCCTATGTACAGGAATATAACTACTATAATACTGCCTCCTATGTACAGGAATATAACTACTATAATACTGCCCCCTATGTACAACAATATAACTACTATAATACTGCCCCATATGTACAAGGATATAACTACTATAATACTGCCCCCTATGTACAAGAATATAACTACTATAATACTGCCCCCTATGTACAAGAATATAACTACTATAATACTGCCCCCTATGTACAAGAATATAACTACTATAATACTGCCCCCTATGTACAAGAATATAACTACTATAATACTGCCCCCTATGTACAAGAATACAACTACTATAATACTGCCCCCTATGTAAAGGACTATAACTACTATAATACTGCCCCCTGTAAAGAATATACTATAAACTACCCCCTGTACAAGAAAGTATATGACTATAATACCTGCCCTATGTACAAGAAATTACTACTATAATACTGCCCCCCTTGCTGAGAGGTTGTGTGCGTGTGAGCTCCTGAGGTTCTCATGTCTGGAGCTAGCCAGGGCGGGCCACCTGGTGGGGAAGTTCCCCATGCAAGGCCAGGCTTCAAGGCCTTCTCCGGGCAACTAATTCCCAGACCACCAAAAACTATGGAGGTAAACCTAAGTGACCAGTAAAGTGAGTTCTGTGCAGCGTGTCAGCAGTACGGTGTTTGTCAGAGTTTGTAAGAAGAAGAACATGAATGGAGTAAGAAGCAAGCAGTAAGTACTTCTATGGTGAATCATCTGCCAGTGGTGGTGTGAAGGAGGAAACCATTGAGTGAGAGAAAGTGTGGGAAATCCGCTGGGGGAAAGGTGGTGACAGGAAGAGAGGCAGCCTCCATTACCGGCCTTAGCTGTGCCCTCTACACCTCCATCCAGGCACAGGAAGGACATCCCTGGAGCGCCAGACCATCCTGGAGAACCTGCAGAAGCCTGTCCTGATCCGGACTGAGAGAACCAGGGTCTGGGAGTGGAGGAAGCAGGACTGTAAGAACTGTGGAGGCCGATGTGAGACCACGAGGGAGTCCTCAAGCTGTCTCAGCGCTGTCACTGGCAGGAAAAGGGGACCCACCAGTCCCCCTGATGGACATTGTTACCCCCAGTAGTGACAGCCGCAGCGCCCAGAGCCACACCAGCGGACAGAGGCCCGACCCAGCAGAGTACAGCATGAAGCACTTCCCTATGCAGCGGCTGACGCATGCACCCTGCAGCCTCTCCCAGTCCTGCAGCTGAGAGTTCACCTGAGCTCCAGCGGCTGAACGGATCCAGCACTTGTAAAAACACTGGGGAAACTAGAAGAGAAGAAGAAACTAAAGAGCAAAACTGTTGCTAAGAAAAAAATAGCTGCGCATATAAAATGAAAAACGCAAACCTGAACGACACGAAGCTGCTCGACAAAAAACTGGCTAAACTGGCTAAAGACCTCGCTGATAACGTCACCAAGAAAGAGGCATACTGGAGCAGATGGGACCCCTGGCTGAGAGGTACAGGAACCAGGAGAGATATCCAGGCTCAAAACATCATGGAGGATCATCATTGCCCTGTACCGGAGACTGCGCATGGCGTAGCAGACCAATGGAAAACCTGTAAGTGCAGCCGGCGACCTTCCTATAAGGAAGGGAACTATACAGGAAGAATTTGTACAATACTGTACAAGAATTAACAATATAATACTGCCCCTATGTACAGAACATAAACTACTATAATACTGCCCCTATGTACAAGACTATAACACCTATAATACTGCCCTATGTACAAGAATATAACTACTATTTAATACTGCCCCCTATGTACAAGAATATAACTACTATATACTGCCCCTCTATGTACAAGAAATAACTACTTATGAATCCTTGCCTATGTACAAAATATAACTACTATTAATACTGCCCTATGTACAAGAATAAATCTATAATATGCCCTTAAAGAATATAACTACTAATACTGCCCACTATGTCAAGAATATAACTACTATAATACTGCCCCCTATGTACAAGAATATACTACTATAATACTTGATCCTATGTATACAATGCTATATAACTTACTATAATACTGCACTATGTACAAGAATAAACTACTATAATATCACCTATGTACAACATATAACACTTCACTGCTCCCTATGACAAGGATATAATACTATATACTTGCCCCTCATGTAAAAGAATATAACTACTTATACTGCCCAATGTACAGAATATAAAGACTATAATACTGCCATGTTAAGAATATAACTACTATAATACTGCCCCTATGTACAAGAATAACTACTACTAGAAACTGCCCCCTTGTACAAGAATATAACTATAACTGACTGCCTCCATGTACAGGAAGTATATACCACTATAATACTGCACCCTATGTACAGATATAACTATACATAATAATGCCTCCCCCTAGACAAGAATATAACTACTTAAATTACTGCCTCCTATGTACAACTATACTACTTAATACTGCCCCTATGTACAAGAATATAACTACATAATTACTGCCCCCTAGTACAAGAATATAACTACTATAATACTGCCCCCTATGTACAGGAATATAAATACTATAATAAGCCCCCATGTACAGGATATATACACTACTATAATACTGCCCCTATGTACAAGAACTATACTACAGGCGTTCCCCCTACTTAGAACACCCGATTACAGACGACCCCTAGTAAAGAAAAGGACCCCGGGATTTGGTAATTTACTGTAGTTTAGCCTTCGGTTACAATAAAACAGCTATAACAGTTATCAAGGTGTCTGCAATTAACCTTCATTATTAATTCTGGTTCTGATGACAACCCAAAATTTTTTAAAACACAATAGTCATAGAGACCCAAAAAATTTGCGCTGGATACAATGATAAAGTATAATGTTCCGACTACATACAAATTGACCTTAAGAACAAACGTGCAGAACCTATCTGTAATAAACAGGGGAAGGCATGTACATAATACTGCCCTATGTACAATAATACAATAATAAGACTGCCTATAGCTTTGTTGTAGTATTTAGTGTATATGTGGCTTGTTGCGTGACATGGATGACACCAGCCCTTTGCCATGTAAGAAACCAAATGGCTTGGACAGACCTTTATTCACATCCGGGGATTACATTACTAAAATTTATAGTATGTTCTGGGATTCTTAGAGGGAGAGACTCCGACTCATGGAGGCAAGGTTCACTCCTCACTTACTTAACATATCTTTGGTGATATATCTTTGGGGAGAGGCAAAAATATTTTTTATAGTTTAATTTTTTGGTTTGCAGATAATTAGAAATTGTGAGAAATAATCTATGACCTGTTATTCCAGGCCCTTCTCCTGTCCGGTCCCTGTCAGACAGATGATGAAGAAGAGACGAAAGGGGAAGCGAATCTGATGTGATGCCCAATCCCCGAAATATTGTAAGAAAAGCTCAGAGTACACAAAGCTCCCAAACAGGTACAGTCCAGCATATTATGTGTACCGTAATACCGTGATGGCAAACCTTTTAGAAGCCAAGTGCCAGACTGAAACCCAAAACTCCAACTTATGTACGCGGGTGCCAACCAAAAATTAAAGCAGTAACTATTGCTCCCTGTTCAAGATCTTTTAATCATTTGGCCTCCTGAGAGTAGAAAGATGAAATTTTCACTCATTTTAGCTTCTTCCAGTTGCCCTTGTACACAGGACAATCATGTGGCCCGCAGGAGGGTCCTCCAAAAATAATTCGAACCCTGTTAATTTCCCTCTTCCAACAGTCCCAGGTAGCGAAATAAGTAATCAAAAATACACTGAAAAGCAGATCTTTTAAGTTTACTTGGAAACTGCAGGACGGAAGAGTCTTTGAGTGTTGTCTGGTGTGCTGGGGGTGATAGCCCAGGTGCCCACAGAAAGGGCTCAGAGTGACACCTGTGCCATAGGTTCGCCACCACTGGTATTACAATGTACTTATTCCTGTACTGATCCTGAGTTACATCCTGTATTATACCCCAGAGCTGCACTCACTATTTGCTGGTGGTGCAGTCACTGTGTACATACAGTGACATACTTATCCTGTACTGATCCTGAGTTACATACTGTATTATACTCCAGAGCTGCACTCACTATCTGTTGCTGGTGCAGTAACTGTGTACATACATGAATTACTTATCCTGTACTGATCCGAGTTATATCGTATTTACCCCAGAGTGCACTACATTATGCTGCTGGTGAGTCACTGTGTACCTACATGACATACTTATCTTGTAATGATCCTGAGTTACATCCTGTATTATACCTGAGAGCTGCCACTTCTGTTCTGCGCTGGTACAGTCCATGGTACATAATGACATACTTATACTTATGATCTGAGAGTTACATCCTATATTATACCCCAGAGCTGACTCACTATTCTGCTGCTGGTTGCAGTCACTGTGTACATTACATGACATTATCTCCTGTTTACTGATCCTGAGTTATATCTGTATTATACCCCAGAGCTGCACTGACTATTCTGCTGCTGGTGCAGTCACTGGGTACCTACATGACAATACTATCCTGTACTGATCACTGAGTTACACTCCTGTATTATACTCAGAGCTGCCTCACTATTCTGCTGGTGGGTGCAGTCACTGTGTACATACATGAACTTACTTACCTGTATGGTCCTGAGTTACATCCTTGTATTATACCCAGAGCTGCACTCACTATTCTGTGCTGGTGCAGTCACTGTGTACATAGTGATATTACTTATCCTGTACTGATCCTGAGTTACATCGCTATTATCACTCCCGAGCTGCACCTCACTATTCGTTGCTGGTGCAGTTCACTTGTACCATACATGACATTACTTATCCTGTACTGATCCTGAGTTACATCCTGTATTATACCTCCGAGCTGCACTCACTTTCGTGGGTTTGCCAGTCACTGTTGACATCAGGGATATTACTTATCCTGTATGATCCTGAGGTACATCCTGAAATCTAAAAAAAGTGAAAAACAACAAAAGAACAAAAAAAGCCTAACCCTGGCCAAAAGAAACAAAGAAGCAAATAAAACGAAAAAACACAAACCACGCCCTAGCCCACCACCACACCACACACCATGCAGAAAAACAGACCAAAACCCACCCCAGGCCACCACCTAAAAGGGTTTTTTGTAACAAAAACACAGCAAAAACACATAAAAAAAACAAAAAAAAAACTAAAACAATAAAATAAACACATAAATAACAATGAATAAAACGGAAATAACATTAATAAACATAAAATAGTAACAACTAAATCCCACGACACCCCCTCCCCCCAGACATGGTCTAACGTCAAAGTTCGCGTTATATGTCAGACCAGTGTCCAGGATGTACAGGAAAGTCCGTCCACCCCCTCCACCTAAACACCCTAACACCAACACCCCAAAACCAAACAACCTATATAACACAAGAAACTATAACTACATAAACTAATACACACTGTACACAAGTAAAAAACACATTAAACATATCAACATATATCAAAACCACATAAAGCCCAGGTGGTCGGCGCTGCAAAGCCCTACATCCACTATAACCTCAAACACAAAACAAAAAATCTATGTGCAGCATCAGCCAAAAACCAGGAGTGGAGATGACAGACGATAAGGGACACTAAAGGAGAACCCCCTCCAAAGGAGAGAGGCCCTCCCCGTGCCCAGCCTCTCATACTCAGAGAGAGCACCTCACCAGAATGTTCCTAACCACCTCATCCACGGAGGGATTTTACGCTGCGTCGATACTCTAACACCGTGCGTTCCACGTGTGGTACCTGACACTAGACTGACTAGGAATAACGTGGCAGCGGTCCCGGCCACCAAGGCCTCTGAATGCTCCATAGGCCCATCCGCATAGGAGAGACCGGCACAACCGGGCCAATGGATGGAAAGCGCCCACCCGGTTGTACACTCTGTGTTTAAGGGGGCACTGAAGCAGGAAGTGGTCCATGCTCTCCGAAGCCACCGCACTCCTCCGGGGACAACCCCTTTCCGCAGCTCCTACACTCAGTATTGTCCCTCACACACAGCTTTCCATGGAGCAACGCGCCAAGCCAAGTCCCAAAACTTCAAGGGGATCCTGATGGGAATTCAATAAACTCAAAACCCCACCCCAGATCCCGACTTGGGCAATCCCTGAGGGCCAGCGGCTTCTGGAAACGGCCAAACAGAACCCTCTGTCCAGGAGTTTCCTCGACATGGTCCGATCTCCACATTCCAGACCCCACCGGAATCACCTTCAGAAACCGGGGTTAGCGGAAGCCGGAAGATGCCCATCGCGATTGCGAAGATCCTTCATTGACTCCTGTCTCCCATTCTGGAAGGAAGGCCCGAAACATCCCACAGGAGTATACCCACGGGGAGCCCCTCTTTCCAGAGGTTTGCTACATTGATCTTAAGAAAGGTATTCACTAGGAAACCAAGGGTTACCTACACAACCCTCCTTGCTCTCGTGCGGTAAGGTAACCTCCCTCTTTGATAAGGTTCAGTCTATTCCCCCATAACAGCTGGAAGAAAACGTAGAACGAGTCCAGAGGGGTTCTGGCAACATGCACACCATGCCCAGATAAATCAGCAATGGGAGCAGGTACAGTTTTGATAGGTTAACCCTTTTGAGGGTCAAAGACCAACCCTTCCACTGGTCAATCTTGAGGCGATCTTAAGCCTACCGTCCAGTTTTGCATGGGTAATCACCCTGGCCAAAGCGATGCCTAGAACTTTGGCAGTCTTGGGCCCTGGAAGAGTGTCCGGGAGATCAACAGCCTGGATCCCCCATCCCAGCAGAGACTCTCACACTTATCCCGGTTGATCTTGGGACCGAAGCCTCTGGTTAGCGGTCAAACCTCTGACATCACCAGCGGCCTCCCTCTCGAGGACACAAAAACGGTGACATCATCGGCATACGCTACCACCCTTAGAGTGGCTTCCGGTGCCGCCTGGTCCATCCCGACTCCCACCAACGGCCCCACGTAACCCTCCTAAGGAATGGGTCAATCGCGAAACGTATAAAAGTGGGTCAGAGGACAAACCCGCGAACAACCAGACCCGACCAGCAAAAGACGGCCATCCAAACCGTTCACAAAGAGGGAAACTCTCTGCCCCTGCATACAAAACCTTAGCCACTTGACAAACTACCCCCGGCAGGCCATACTCCAAGGACCAGACCAGAGGTCTCAGTGGTTTGACCCGATCAAACGCTTTGCCTGATCAAGGACAGCAAGTACCCCTTCCAGTTACAGCCCGGCCCTGCTCCCACTGCCTCCAGCGACAACCAAAGCACAGAATAAAGTACTGCGGCCTGGAACAGAGCAGTGCTGGGTCCCGAAAGGAGCCGGGGCGCAAACTGCACCAGCCGAATAAAACAGCACCTTTGCCAAAACCTTTCTGTCCGTATTGAGAAGCGCTATGGAGCCCAGTTCTCAATACGAGACGGTCCTTACCCTTTGACAGGGGATCAGGGCGACCTCCTCAGACTTCGGCAGAAGCGCCCGAGGAAAGACACTCATTGAATACCCTCAGTCAGAGGGGGAACCAAGGCGTTCCTTGAAGGTATTATAAACTCAGATGTAAGCCATCGGACCCGGCGATTTCTTGGGGGGAGCCTTCAATCGCCGCGGGGCTTACTCTTCCTGATCATCCTCTGTCAAAATCAAGAGAGGGTCTATAATCCTGGCTCGGGACAGTTTCAGCCAGGAAAGCCGACAATACATCCCGAGTAGATCCTCCTGCCCCAAGAGGTGGTGAGTAGAAGGATCGGACGACCTCCGAATCCCTGATCTGGACCTTTCAGGGATCCCGTACTGTCACCAGTCCTGTGAACACTTACCATTCACTGACACTTGCAGTTTCGTAAGGGGATTCGAGGCGAGCGGTATTTCCCGTAATCCCTCTCAAAACCAAAGAGGTGGTCTATCATACTGACACCTCATCCAAGGATTTCACTCTGGAGATGTTCTTAACGGATACCTCCAGTCGAGACGAGATGCTCGAGTTCCTCCTCAGGCCCTGATAAAGGTCGGTACATGTCCAGGCTCCTGAGGTCGAGAGCTGTGAGAAGAGGATCTCGCCACCCTTTCTTGAGCTATCTCCACCACTTGACTTACTGCACAAAGGCCCAGCAAAGGTACTGGCTCTGACAGAAAGTCCTCAAAGATTGTCTGGATCTCCCTTCTCCAGGAGAGACGAATTGAGCTTCCAGTAGCCTCTTCTTCCATCAGGGGGGTCTCTGTAACATCGGAGAAAACAAAATTAGACAGTGGTCGGAGAACTCCCATAACAACGGACACTGCTGAAGAAAGGCTCCTCTAAATAAAACCTGTCTATTTCAGACTGCAGCTACCCCTATAATAGGTGAACCCCCGCGTGGCACTGGGGTTGTGCCGGATGTGGACATTCCACCAGGAGTGGGTTCCGCCATCATAGGGATTGAGTTAGCGGCTTTTGTCTTTCCATTTCCTTCCCCGACTTCCTTGAAGATGATGCCTTTTGCCATTTTCAATCAGAATGGGGCAAACTCTTTTTAATGAACATGAGGTGTCCATATATTACTGGCCCCCAAGGACCACACCTGGACCACCCTCCCTTCGTCCTTGTCTCCTGACTCTGAGTCCAGGTCCACTCTGAGGACCCAGCACCCCAGAGGATAGAGACTCGGCGCCCCTGACAGGCTGCTCGCCGCCACCTCCAGAACCCCACCCTCAGCATCCTTCAGAGGAAGCGATCTATCGAGCGGTGAGGAAATTGGTTGGAAAGCCAACCAGAGGGGTACGAAGTTTCCCTTCCTTAGGTACCTTCGCTACGCGAGCTTTCTTTTCTGCTTGCGTTTTATTTTAAGCCAAATCCTGTTATCATCATCCATACTCTCATAAGGGAGGACGTGGAGGACATGGCACCTTTCTCGCCGTCCTCCTACTGACCCCATCATCAAAAATCATTAATTCACTAGGGCTCAGTAGCAACAGCTCTGAGGAAGGACCCAGGGTCACCCAGCAACCTGAGGTTCCACAGTTCCTATCCCTTTTGTCTGGCTTCAAGCCACTTAACTGAGAAGGGACTATTCTTACTTTTCTTCACAGACCCTCAGCTCCTCCACCTTGCTGGTACCTTCCCAGCAGAAGCAACCTTTCATGGCTATCCTCCACTGGGGTCACAAACGCAATTGGCAAGGAGCGAGGACCAAGGCTGAAAGGGTGACCACAAGCTCACCACAACAGGTTACACCTAATGTCCTTACAGGATGTGAAGCGAGCATGACTAGCCCACCACACAAAGCGCACTTTGCACTTGGCAGAGCTGGCGCATAAAGAGGGTGTGGGGGTCACCGCACACCTGTGTGACAGACCTTCGGCTCGACCCCTGGTAGGAAATCAGGATTCGGTCTCGCCCAGAAAGGTGCGAAGAATGAATGTGGGCGATTGTGCCGCCGTGAACACTTCAATTCATCATGGAAGGTCCAGGCCCAGACCAAATGCCAAATTCATCCACGTTTTTCTGCGGTACCTTGTACAACCTCACCATAACGGTGAGGCCAACGTCATGATGTCCATGCAAGGAAAGTGACTCGTTACGGTCAAAACGGTCACTTTCTTGACTGTGTGTTTGGCGAGACACTGCTTGCACAGCAAAGTCGCCGCCAGGCTCGTTCTTTGCCAGCTCATAATTCGACCAGAAGAAAGCTATAAGCCCTCGGCCGGACAAAGCTGGGACATCAAACTTCGGGATGCCATAAGGATGTATCAGGGCAAAGATGTCACTGCCCTGAAGTTCATCTTCAGGAGGAGCTCACACAACCCTTGACGGGTGGGGCATGCGTCAGCCCCTCAGCGAAGACGACACACATTACTACGGGAAGCTCCGGGCCCTGTTTGGGGTAAAGACCATACAGTCTCTCCCCCCCTTTTCTCTTGGAAGGCTGCCAGGCCAATGCCTGTCTGTCCAGAACGGACAGATCAGAATCTCTCCCCTCTACATTGATTGTTTTCCCACTCCTGACGAGCAGCAGAAGACGCCTTTGCAAAACGCTGTTCCCAGAGCCAGGAGACAGGAGGTTAACCCACTTGCCCAGCCGGTGACACTCGCATAGCTACTTATGGGAGCGGCCACCACAGGGGGTAAGAAGGACACAGCACCTTACCAGGATCCCAACAGCACCATTCACCACCCCACATTACCACACTATATACATTACTGCCGCGCTTCCCTGCATCACCTAACACCAGCTGGGCAGGAGGACCTGGGTGTTGCCTCGGCGGTCACTGGACACTGGGGGGTTAGAAGCCACCTCCATAGCTGATACGCCTGAGCAAGAGGCAGATCACAACCCGATCTTATTGTGCCCTTCTGCTCATTGGATTAACCCCTTGTTGTCCGCAGTTGTTTTTTCTGATAGTTTTGCTCTGCTGCTCGCGGATGTGCAAGAGGCCGCTTGCCCTTGCAGACTACGGACAAGTTCTTTTTGTGCCCTCTCCAGGGTCAGATGACCCAATGCAAAACAACACTTTTCATGCAGCCCTTTCCACAGGGCGCACAGGATTGCTAGGAGGCGCTGCACCACAAGCCCAGGCAGCCCCATCCACAGCGCTGCTCACCGGAGGAGCAAGCAAACAGCCACAGTGCTAGGGGCACACAGGCCACCGCACCTGGCATGGGCCACCCCCCCTCCCACTAGGGGGCAGCGCACAGTACCAGGACCTGTGGATCGCCTCACTGTCCGGCCTTTCGGCTGATGCCTCCGCACCATCTGCTACTGCAAACAAGGCTGGTTGGCTCTGCGCCATGATGTACGTGGCTTTTGTACTCTCCCCGCACCCTGGCACGAGTCCACTGCAAGGTCGTGCTGGGCTGGGTAACGGGGCCTACACGACAGGCTGGCACTGCTGCCCGCGGAGGGAACAGGGAGGGGACGAAACACCAAGCTCATCTGAGACGCTTGGTCTTCTTGGGTCTCTCTTATTCTCTTTTGGTCGTCATCAGGGCACATATCGCCGAAAAGAGAAAGAAAAGTCCTGGAGGTGAACTAGGGAATCGAGTGAAGTTTGAGCCTAGCGCCCCCCCTGGCCGCTGCCATCACTTTCCTCCTCCAGGTTGGCAGAGCCGCAGCTATGGTATGGAGCTTGCTCTGCAGGCAGGCCGTCGTGCGGAGGCATTGGTGTTGGTGCAGGCCACAGGCGGGACACGGGCGATCTTCTCATCCTCCTCATCATCGCCATCATCGCCTGGATCCCAAGCCCCTTAGCTTCTTAGCTTCTCCTGGAGCAATTTTTCAAACCTCATGTCATTCTCCAGATTTTCCGGCACGGAAAGCTGTGTCACGGATAATCGAGCTTCTCCTCCATAGAGCGGTGACTCGGGCTTAAGCTGTTGATGGTGGGTAGAGATCAGGTTCCTTCTTAGTGGACACCCCCGTAGGGCCAAGGTCTCCCGTACCTCCTCCTGGAGCCTCCTCAGCGCTTGCCAGCTTCCTCGTCATCACGGAGTTGCTCAGCAATCCGGAGCACTAGATGGTAGCAGACCTCCCGGGTTTTGTAGATCTCCCCATGCGTTTCCACACCTCCGTGAGCAACCCAGCTTTCCAGTGAACCACCCAGCTTTCCACGCAATACACCCAGATTTCAGGAGGAGCACTTAGGCTGATGTCACTTGCCTGATATTGTTTAGGGGACCTGCGGCTTCCCTGGGTCTTGGGGGGTGGCAGCCGAGGTACATATCGCTGCGTCCTTGGCGTCCGGGCAGATCTTCTTACCCCTCCGCTTTGGCGGTTAACTGGCTTCTCCTGCCCCCCTGCCTGCTGGTCCGGGGGCAGAAGCCTGGGAATGTCGTGGAGTATCCCAACCAGAACCCACTCCCTCCCTGGGGAGGAGAGAGCAGGCCTGGGTGGATTGATCTTCTCCAGGTGTGCAGGAGCTCCGTCACAGACAAACCCACCACCTCCAAACAGCTCAGCAAAATGAGTGCACTCACTATTCTGCTGCTGGTGCCAGTAACTGTGTACATACATGGACAGTACTTATCCTGTTACTGATCCGAGTTACATCCTGTATTATACCCCAGAGCTGCACTCACTATTCTGCTGCTGGTGTGCATGGTCACTGTGTACATACATGACATTACTTATCCTGACTGATCCTGAGTTACATCCTGTATTAACCCAAGAGTGCACTCACTATTCTGTTGCTGTGCAGTTCCTGTGTACATACGTGATATTACTTATCCTGTATGATCCTGAGTTACATCCTGTATTATACAGGCTGCACTCACTATTCTGCTGGTGCAGTCACTGTACATACGTGACATTACATCTGTACTGATCCTGCTTCATCCTGTATTACTCAGAGCTGACTCATATTCGTGCTGGTCAGCCACTGGTACATAGTAGATTACTTCCTGTACTGTCCTGAGTATGTTATTAACTCAGAGCTGCACTCACTATTCTGGTGCTGGTGCAGTCACTGTGTACTACGTGATATTACTTATCGCTGGACTGATTCCTGAGTTTACATCATGTATTATACTCCAGAGGAGCCCACTCACTATTCTGTGCTGGTGCAGTCACTGTGTACATACGTGTATGACTTATCTTGTACTGATATGAGTTACATCCTGTATATTACTCCAAGCGGGCGTCACTATTCTGCTGGTGCAGTCTCTTGTACATAATGACATACTTATCCTGTCTGGATCCTGAGTTACATCCTGTATTATACTCTCAGAGCTGCACTCACTATTCTGCTGCTGGTGCGTCACTGTGTCATACATGACATTACTTTCCTGTACTGATCCTGAGTTAATCCTGTATTATACCCAGAGCTGCACTCACTATTCTGTGCTGGTGCAGTCACTGGTACATACTGAATTATTATCCGGTACTGATCCTGAGTTACATCTGTATTAAACCCCAGACGCTGCACCACATTGCTGCTGTGGCAGTCACTGGGTACAATACCATGACATTATTATCCTGTACTGATCTGAGTTACATCCTGTATTACCCAGAACTGCCTCTACTATTCTGTGCTGGTGCAGTCACTGTACATACATGACATTACGTATCCGGCACTGATCCTGAGTTACAACTGGATATATTCCAGAGCGCTGCACTACTATTTCTGCTGCTGGGCGTCACTGTGTACATACATGACATTATTATCTGTATGATCCTGAGTTACATCCTGTTATACTCAAGAGCTGCACTCACTATTCTTGCTGCTGATGCAGTCACTGTGCACATACATGACATTACTTACCCTGTTTTGATCCTGAGTTACACGCTGTATTATGCCCAGAGCTGCACTCACTATTTTGCTAGTGGAGTCGCCAGGGGGAATTTATTATGGCTTGTACTGTTATTCTCTATCATAGTACTGTACTCAGTCACCTACATCTCTGCTCTCCTCATGGTGGATGAGAGGTAATAAGTGACAGTACTCTCTTCCCTGCTCCTGGTACCTTATCTACACTGGCTTCCTGTTTGTATATGTTCTTGCTATGACACTGCATATCACTTCATATATGAAATGCATTTTTTCTACTTTCAGTGCCCCCCCACTGACCGAGAAGGAAGTTGAGGTGAGTCCCGTGCTCTGTCACAAGGTTTGCAGGAATTTGATCTATATATTTGGATTAAAGGATTTTTGGGAACATTTGTGGCCAAAAGTAGTGAAAGTTGTATTTACAATATCCTTCCATTACTGTTCTATAAGATTCAGCTTCCTCATCTTTTAGCAGCTGTATGTGTCCACGTACTCATGTTGTCCTATGGGCATGGGATAAAGTCATGCATCCAACTAAGTGGCCCAGGTTTTACCGATCCCATGGATTCGGACACATAGCTGGATTGGACACATAGTGGGCCCCTTTAAGGGTAAAGTGGTGGGGGCCCCGGGGCACGCACCCACCTTATAATCCGGCCATGCATAGAGTGATATCTCAATCCATCTTTGGTTTCTATAGGTAACAATGCCAGAGTTGATATATTGTATTGCTCATAAAATGAAGGTTATTCTGTTATAATTGTCCAGGATGTGACCTCAATTTTTTTTGATGGTAGTCCTCGCCACATAACTTTCCACCTTTGTATCTGTTGTGTGTTCGACCTCCAGTCTCCACTGGTTGCGGCCAAATATAATATTTGGTAAATGTCTGCACTTTCTCAGAACGTGTTCATCCAGCTTTCCTTGGCGTTTCGGAATGACAGCTACACTCTGGAATCCCGGCTGAGCCAGTCCGAGAGGGAACGCAACCTGACCGAGGATAATAACGAAAAAGAATTGGAGAACTTCAAGGCTGCCGTTATGGTGAGATGGCGAGCAAATAATCAGAGGTAGCAGCAGTTTTCCCCCATACCACATTTACAAAGGTTCTGATTTTTGCTGCTGATGTTTGTACTAAATGTCACTACGGAGCTGAAATCACAATTCTTTACGTTGAAACCAGTCAGAACTCTGCTGACAGACACTCCCCTTTAAATGGAATCTACTGCAGAGCTGCACTCAGGATGCTGCCTGGGAGTCATTATGTACATGACTGCCATTACTTACTCTGTACTGATCCCGAGTAACATTGTATATTATACTCAAGAGCTGCACTCACTATTCTCATTGGGGTTGTCCCATGTGTTTCCCTCCAGTCTTCCTCCTCATTGTGGCAGAACAGTGAGCAGCGTGAGGCTTTTCAGAAGTTACTAGAAGACATTTGCGTCCTCCAGCGCCTGATCACCAGACTGTCCAGTCGGGCGGAGATGGTTGGGGCAGTGCGGCAGGTACTTCTTATCCTCTGTTCCTCATTCCCTGTTCTACTAATGGTCCGCGCATTGTCGTCGATTTCCGAGTTGCGCTACATTTAACATGGGATTTTGGCGCACGCAATCGGATTTTGGCGCATTGGCGCCGGCTTGCACGTGACACAAATCGGGGGGCGGGCGAAATTCGCACTACGCATGGGATTTAACATTTAGAATTGTGTCGCAAGACACGCACTTACAAGCACCGGGAAGAAGAAGGTGAACTCCGGCGGACCTCGGAAGCGACGGATGCAGGATCTCAGGCGCATGAGCTTCGTGAATCTCGCTGGACTTCATTCACGTTGGACCGTCCGGATCGGGGATCGCGACAGGACCTGGTAAGTAAATTTGCCCCATTGAGTCACCATTACTGTGTCTTGCTCTCCAGGAGAAGCGCATGTCACGGGCCACAGAGGTGATGATGCAGTACGTGGAGAACCTGAAGAGAACATATGAGAAGGATCACGCCGAACTCATGGAATATAAGAAACTCGCCAACCAGAACTCCAGCCGCAACTACAGCGCCACTGGTAAACATGTCATACTGACCACAATCCCCCGAGGAGCCCATGAGTTTAGGTCTATACTCAGCAGTTCTATTTCCCAGACTTGTACCATCAATTCCATTCCTTTGAGTTAGTGAATGGGGTTGAGGTGCAATATCAAGTGCTGCCACCGTAGAATGTACAGCGCTGTGCTTGAGAGGCTGTAAAGAGACAATTCTTTTACAGACACTGCAGTCTTTTGAAACAACTCATAGTGCAGGTGCAGGTTGTCAGATCTTTCCCAAAGATTGATGATCCATAAAAATATCCAGGAAAGTTGGGAGACAATTAACAATATAGTATGACCTACATTACAGCTCACATAAGTTGCTATTGATATCAGTCCCACAGGGACACAGGGACAATGGGGCTCATTTACTTAGGGTCCGCAGAGCTCATTTTCGTTGGGTTTCCCTACAATTTCAGTTTTGCGCCGAATTGCCTCGGGATTTTGGCGCACGCGATCAGATTTTGTGCATCGGCGCCGGCTTGTACGCGACAGAAATCGGGGCGTGCCGTCGGACAACCCGACTGATTCGGACAACGCGCAAGATTTAACATTTAGAATTGTGTCGCAAGTCATGCACATGCAAGCACTGGGAAGAAGAAGGTGAACTCCAGCGGACCTCGGTGCGGAAGCAACGGATCGGGCGGGCGCACGATCTTAGTGAATAGCGGCAGACCCAAATCCTCGTCGAACAACGCACCGCGGGAGTGTGACAGGACCGGGTAAGTAAATCTGCCCCATTGAGTTTGAAAACTATAGATGGTTGTGATGCTGTGAAATCTAGAAAATGACTTGCAAAACTCTAAGAGCTGAGGTTTTGTTACAATGTATACATGAAAAGAGAAATAAGTCTGGTAAGAATTTTATATACTGATTAGAGGACTTTCTTGCATATTCCAGAGGATGGCGTCCCTCGCTCCTCGCGGTCCATGTCGCTGACCATTGGAAAGGTGGGTACAGGATCGGGGGACTAGATCAGTAGTGTAATAATAGTATAATATTGTGTCTTCTGCACGTGCTCAGTGTCCAGATGATGTCATGCACACAGGTGACATCATTGCTGGTGTTTTATTCTAGAACATGCCCCGCAGGAGAGTCAGTGTCGCTGTTGTGCCGAAATTTAATCTGCTGAATATCCCAGGACAGTCCCCCAGCTCGTCCCCCATCCCTGGGCTCTCTTCTCTGGTAAGTGGATGGCTTCTCTAGTAATCTGTAGTTTTATGTTGAACCAACTGATACTATTTTTCACTTTGTGTCAGGATTGCATTCTAATTACTGATAGATTTCAGCTGGTGTCATGACTTTCCATGGCTTTTTGCACCTCAGTGGGGGACATTTACTATGGTGTTTCCGCCAGTTTTGTGGTGCTTTCACCGCATGTTCTGCTCTCAGACCTATTTATTAGCTGTCGGTGACAGAAAAAATTACTTTTTCCGTCTGCTCCGACTCTTCTCCGAAAAGGGGTGTGGCTTTGGCGGAGTGGAAACTCAGACACAATTAATATGTGTCACAGCCATTTTTGGGCGCTGTAAACTGGCGGAAAGTAGACCAAAAGAAAACTGGTCTAGCAGGGACTGTTGGACATATTTCTGGTGCTCGGGACAGATTTTGGTCCCGGGGACAGAAAATGGTCTCGGGGACAGAAAATTGTCTCGGCGCCAGAAATGTCTCTGCACAGCTACACAATTTCCGAGAGCAGGTCGGTAACAAAGCCAATGCAGACACCGACACTTTAAGTAAATGTCCCCCAATATGTTTTCCCTGTGTCTTTTATCATTGTTACAAATAACTACAGGGTGATATCTTTACCGGAGTGGATCAGAAAATTGGTGACCTACAGTAGCTTCAACTTACAGCAGAGTTCTTGGGAAAGGAGTGCACTGATCCATTAAAGGAACACTCCAGTCACAGCTGATTCATTGAATTATACCTTGTGCAGCGCCTGAAGGGAGGAGCAGGACTCCAGGTTCTACAAATACAATGAAAATGAGTCCTGCTCCTCCCATCAGACCATGCACCATGCATTATTCAAGGAATTAGCTTTTTCTGGAGTGTTCCTTTTAGATCATAGACTTAGAGCTACAAAATCAAACGTAGGAATGTTCTCAGCAGCACAGAGTATTTTAGACTCTGGGTGTTCTAATCTTGTAGAACTTGGACTAGTGGAAGAAGCATTGTTCTCAGCAGCAGAGATTTGGAGTTATATAGTGGGATGAGCAGCACAGAGTATTTTAGGTGACATGTACCAATTACTTGAAAAGGTTATAATCATAGGATCAGTAGGGTTCTCTGCTGCATAGAGTGTTTCAGAAGACATTTTATCAAATAAATGAATTTATTCTTGGTGTTCTCCAGGCAGAATCACCCGGTGGCAGTGGTGGCAACAGGAGCGGACTATCAGCCTCCCCGGGGCTCTCTCCATTGATAGAAAAGTAAGTTTCCTCAACTTGATAGAGACTGCAGAACCTTCCACATTCACTCCCTGGAGAGTGTAGTAGTACCTTTGTGTGTTTAGTAAGTAGCAGTTGGACTGTGAAAAATGAGCTCTACAAATGCTTTAGGTGGGTCTTTCAGCCTGAAGAGCTTTCTGCACTTTGCATTGAAGCCCCTCCCCTCTGTTCTGAGTGACTGCTGAAAGTATCCAATGAAAATACAGATCCTGCTGGTAGCAGAGGGGAAGTGCAGCAGCACAGTACAGAGAGCAGAAAGCTCTTCAGGCTGAAAGACCTTAAAAGAGCTGCAGAGCAGAATTAAAAGTGCACTTTTCTCATTTCTGTAAGTACTAAACATATAGAAAGGTATAACTACACATTTCTCCAGGGAAATACCTGGCTGCAGCTTTGTTTGGTCAAAACTAGTGACAGATTCCCTATAAAATCAAATAGCTTTGCCACCTGCTGCCTGACATTGAGTGCGGCTTCACACTACACAACCACACGTCCCCGCTGCTAACTTTAGCCCATGCAGTTGATTTGCCATCGATGTCTATGGTGGGAAAACCTTTGACCTTTGTGTTTCTCTACAACTTCCTGATAAACAAAGTCAGTGCCCCCCTTTCCTTGGAGAATACGCTTCTCCCTTTTCCTACAGTTGAGGTCATCGGAACATTTATTGATACCGTTTCGTCTCGGCCAAGGAATAAGTGCGTTTTTTGACAGTGTCCTGTGATCTCATGCTGAAGCTTAGATAAAAGTTTACTAAAAAAAGAAAAACAAATACAGAAGCACCCATCCCCCCTCCTGCCCGCTGTGGGTGGGGGCACATTACGACTGATTTGTTTCCACTGGGAACACAGGATGTCGGGGTCTGTGGAAATAAGCGCGACCCTCCCAGCCATCGCATAGATACGGGTCACTCTCCGATACCGGGGCAGGAAATTGTTGCTTTGCTGAAGTAATAGATTTGCTGACATGACACAATGGAGAGGACATGGAGGATGCGATAAGCCCGCACTCACTCTCAGTTCAAACAAAATGTTTTTTTACTGCACCCGGGGTGTTGTCCTCGGGAGCGTCATTCATTCAGAGAACACAGGAATGTACAGCGCCAAGAACACGGAAGGACTGCGCAAAGGTGGCACCCAGATCCGATGTCAATTATGTACATTAATAGATCCAGACCCCAACCCTTGTTTCTGAGATAAGCTGTGCTGTTCTCCATGAGACTGACTTCTTCTGGCCCCACCAAAGTTAGCTATGAACATTGTCGGACAGGCCCATCAGAGAATCCAAGGATCCTCCGGTGGGCCCAGACTCTAACCTAATACAGGATCCCAGAGATAGAGCAAGGGAACAACCTTATTTATTGGCTACTAGGACCTCCCAGGAGATTACTTCCAAGGAATAATTTTATCTGGTGGGCTATGAAGGCTACCACCTAGTCCTAGAGTCAACCGTGCTCCATAGAGAAGCATAGCCTCAGCACCCATGCACAGGATTGATTCTACAATTCACAATAACAATTAGGGAAATGCTAAAAACACAAGAGTCTTGAGGGACATGGAAGTTTATCCAGGGATGGAGACTCCCTACCTTCACATCTATGGAGAGATTGGAAGGTTCTATCATCTTACATTGAAAGGTTCTATCATGTTACATTGGAAGGTTCTATCATCTTACATTGCAAGGTTCTTTCATCCTACATGGGAAGCTTCTATCGTCTTACATTGATTGGAAGGTTCTATCATGTTACATTGGAAGGTTCTATCATCTTACTTTGGAAGGTTCTATCATGTTTCATTGGAAAGTTCTATCATCCTATATTGGAAGGTTATATCTTCTACATGGGAAGTTCTATCATCAATGGGAAGCTTCTATCATCTACATTGATTGGAAGGTTCTATCATCCTAATTTGGAAGGTCTATATCCTACATTGGAAGGTTCTATCATCCTACATGGGAAGGTTCTATCATCTTACATGGGAAGCTTCTATCATCTTACATTGATTGGAAGGTTCTATCATGTTTCATTGGAAGGTTCTATCATCCTACCAGGAAGCTTCTATCATTTACATGGGAAGTTCTATCATCTTACATTGATTGGAAGGTTCTAATCTTAATTGGAAGGTTCTATCATCCTACATTGAAGGTTCTATCATCTTACATGGAAGGTTCTTTCATCTACATGGAAGCTTCTATCATCTTACATGATTGGAAGGTTCTATCATCCTATATTGGAAGGTTATATCATCTTACCATGCCAATATTTTGGTGTTTAATATTTAATCATTTTTGTATCCCCCGCCCTAAAAGAATTAGGCCAAGGTGATCCTCTACTCTAGAAGATCAGCGTTATATATTTATGTGGCATCATTGATGTATAGCTTATATAAACAGTATATACCATCTCTGTTTTCTGCATTGTGTTAGTGGGAAGCCCAGCGTGGAGACAGACGGCTGTGAGATACAGGGGTCTGGGCTGGTACCGAACTGCGCAGAGGACATCAGTGCTGAAATCAAGGCCAAGATTGAAGAGGAGGCCTACAACAAGGGGTAGAGACCAATATCCAAAATGACCCAGCACACAGAATGATAAATGGACTTAAAGGGATTTTACCAAGTACAATCTGATTGGTGAGGGTCCGACTGCTAGGATCACTGATGACGAGAACAGACCTTCGCAGTTCACAAGAACAGGGGTAATTTCTCACTAACTGATGGAGAATCAGTTCGAGCATATGTCCTGCTGCTCATTCAATACTGTGGGAGCGCCCGAAATTGCTGAGCACAGCTCGGGAGTATCCCCGACACTCCTAGTCACTGTCCACTTCATTCAATTACTGAGAACGGGATCTCCCATCCTAGGATCAGTGGGGATCTGTTCTCAAATCAATCAGATTGTAATAAACTATAATAATTGGTACAAACCCTTTAAAGGAAATCTACCATGGAAATCCATTGTGATAAACTAGGGACACTTACTCATAGATCCAAGCACTATGATAATATTTGCTATCAATGGCCTCCTACTTTCTTTAAAATAATCCCAATGAGACGCCTGAGGGGCTCCGGGAGCAGTTCCCAGAGCCCCTCCCGGTTGCAGATTCACAGGCTGTGACATTGTTGTCAACTCCCACCTGCTAAACACTCCCCCCTCATTAGCATAAGTTTCCAGTTGATTTTAGAAGGAAGGAGGTCATGGATAACAAATATAAGAAGATTACCACAGTCACTGTGCCTGGATCTATGGGTAAGTGTCCCTGGTTTGTCATGATTGATTTCCTTTAATCGTACAGTGAAATTCTTGTAATTCAGTCTTCCTGATTTGGGTTTCTATTCTTCATATTATCCAGAATATTTTCTTCATATTATCCAGAATTTTTCCTAGATATACTACATGGATGGTTGGATTCGGACAGTGGGGCAGGGCTTCATAGGTACTAATGACATAGCCACGTCTGATGATCTTACAGTGAACCAATATTAAATCCTGGTCCATTTCATAGTTGGTAATCAGGCTCCGGACTGGCCCACAGGTGAACAGGTGGATCCACCGGTGGGCCCCCAGGTCCTGCCTAAGTAGTGGACAAGGTTCCCTCTTTGTAATTTATACATATATTTAGAGCATCTCTACTATCCTATGTATTTATATGATTATATTAATAGATTATGTAACAAACTTATAGCTGTGGTGGACCCCAAGATCAGATTTTACTGGTGGGCCCAAAGTATCCCAGTCCGACACTATTGGTAATGATTCAGTCCATAGTAGGGAATTTAAGGTGGTGATGGAGGGGTCACCTCAACCCCCATCTTTTCACAGCCGACTGCTGCTTGGCTACCCGCATCACATTCTACATTGCCTCTTCTTAGGTATCAGGAAGGCTTGAAGAAGGTTCAGGGTCTCCAGGAGTTGAAAGAAGAAGATGAAGAGAAGATAAGTGAGAGTCCAGCGGAGTATGAAGAGGAGGAGAAGGAAGAATTCACCAAGATGAAGAGCAGGTTGGACCCCGCAGGGTGTTATGCTGGGATCATAGGGGCCGATGGCTGCTAAAAATACAACTGGCCATGTACATTAGATGTGTCCTGGCCGACCCAAGGTTCATCAAAGGATGTTTAACCTCCTGACTCTCCACCAAAGTCAGAGACTATGAGGTTACAAACATACTGTACCACTAGATAAAGAACTTAGGAGCTTACATTCTACTGTGCTATTAAGCGTCTATGCACCCTACATAAAAGGCTGACTATGCATCAAACATTTATAGTCTTCCTCCTGGTGACCAGCTACTCACTATATATGTTTAATGCATACTCAATATTTCTTGGTATTTTTTAAGGTTTAAAATATAATCTGTATGCAGTAACCTCTTGAGCTCCCCCTAGTGGTAACTAGAGCCAGAAAGAATTTTATAATACAGTGGATTTGAAAAACTCAGCAACACACAACTGATCTTCAATTCCTGTAACAAACATTGTAATGGTAGAATACCAAATCTTTTCACTTTTTGGCGATACTAACCCATTTTTTATGTTTTTATCCCCTAATTCTAGTAAAATTGAAGAATGCATAGACTACTTGCATATGCTGTATCCCAAGTTACTGAACCACTGGAGCGTCTTCTCCATTATGGCGGCTGGGATCGTCCTCCTTGCCGTCTTGCTGAGTATTTATAATTCCTTCTCTTCGTGCACCGAATTGCCGGACGGGAGCCACGGAAAGGCCACGTGCTCAGTACCCCAAAGATATTGGTGGTGGACCTCAGGGTCTCAGCACAAGCAGCGCAGGCAGTAGACGACACACTGTGGTGGTCTTAACTCCAGCATGACAGTGACATGAAGACCTGGGCAACAGGACGGACTAACAAGAGGGGACTCTATGGAAAGTGCAATTGGAGGATAATGGGATCCAAGTCCAAGAGATCCGAGGTGGCCCCATACTTCATCACATGGGCATTGACTGCAGGTTCTTCTATGACCCAGTATACTTACAGAGTATGATAAGACAATGGGCTGGTCTCTGATGGGAAGGTCACAGTACTCCCTACAGTGCTCCCTACCGGCTGTACAAGCCTCTGTAGTGTGTGTAAAGATTATTGCAATGTACAAAGTAGGATTTTAAAGGAGAAAAACCTATTATTTAAGGCATTAGAAAAAAAAAAACCAAAGCAGGGACCATGGCCCCCACCAGAACCTGCAGGTGGTAACATTATTGCAATTGTTATATATTTCCTGTACTACACAGAGTTGTCAATTTTTTTATGCCATTTTTGCACCATGATATGTAAAGATTTTAAAAGGGTTGATTATAAAAAGATATGGCCGCTTTCTTATAAAACACTGCACCCTGTAATGGGAAGAAAAATGAATAGGACAAACCACAAAATAGGACACACCACACACAGGCGGAGCTGAAAGGGGGGGGGGGTGATTACGCACAAAAATAGTAAAAGGTAATTCTGTAGATTTTGGAGAATTTATTGTTTCACTCTACAGAAAGATATTGTGAGCTGTCTGCCGGAATCCTAATGTAGTTGGAGCCTCTCCCCACTGCGCTCTAAATCTATTATATGGGTATGGAATAAACCACTAGGTAAGCAGGGGTCCAAATAACTTATTATAAACCATTTCTCTAGTTAGTCCCAAATATATTAAAAAAGCAGTACTGTAGATTTTAGGAAGCTGAGATATCTGGGGGTCCTGTCTGCTGGGGACTTCATGCAACAGAAGCCTCTCCCCACTGCGCTCCTAAACTTATTGTATAGATATGGAATAAACCACTTGGCAAGTAGGCATCCAGATAACTTATTATGAACCATTTCTCCAGTTAGTCCCTAATAGTTAAAAAGCAGTACTGTAGATTTAAGGAAGCTGAGATATCTGGGGGCCTTGTCTTCAGTGGTCCTCATGCAGCAGGAGCCTCTCCCCACTGCGCTCTAAACATATTGTATGGATGTGGAATAAACCACTTGGTAAGCAGGGGTCTAGATAACTTATTATAAACCATTTCTCTAGTTAGTCCCGAATAGTAAAAAAGCAGTACGGTAAATTTCAGGAAGCGGGGATATCTAAGGGAGCTGTCTGCTGGGGTCTTCATGCAACAGGAGCCTCTCCCCACTGCGCTCTAAATCTATTGTATGGATATAGAATAAACCACTTGGCAAGTAGGGGTCCAGATAGCTTATTATGAACCATTTCTCTAGTTAGTCCCGAATAGTAAAAAAGCAGTACTGTAGATTTCAGAAAGCTGAGATATCTGGGGGTCCTGTCTTCAGTGGTCCTCATGCAGCAGGAGCCTCTCCCCACTGTGCTATGAACATATTGTATCAGTGTGGAATAACCACAGGGCAAACAGGGGTCCAAATAACCTATTATGAACCATTTCATACTAAAGATCCCGGTCACCTCCACCCTGTCTGTCTAAGACTTCTTCACTGGCATCATACAATACATGGCCCCCTACCATAAATAACCTGGTATAATTGTCTCTCCATGTCTTGTTACCATGTGACTTCTAGTTTTCTTACAGCTTCCCCCATCTGCTATCTATCTGTTCTGGGGGGTGGAGACCTAGCTGCTGTGACTCACTGCTGCCCTCTCCATAGACTTTTATGTCATCATAGTGAGTTTATGTCTTATTACTAGCAAGATGGAATTTAATGGAGCAAAGTCTAGGGAGGAAGAGGGGATATGAGGGCTTCACTAATGTGTTACTCTTCTAAATACATTATTGGAGCCTTTATTATCAACAATATTAGGAAAATACCTCCAAAAAAAATCAACAATGTACTAATTGGAGCTTTATCAGTGAATAGGGTATAATAAACCACTCAAGATCAGTAACACAAAACTAAAGCAAAGTACTGTATGTGCAAAGTGACTAATGAACTTGATGCTACAGAAAAGGCTTGATGTGAGTTTTATGAACACAGTGGCCCACATTTATCAACAACAGTGCGGTCTGTACTGTGTGCAGTTTGCCTGTGTGGTGTGTAGGGGGCGCCAGATTCGTATTCATCAAAATAGGGGTGCCCCCTGTACTTCTCCAACAGTGTACACCAACTTTTTTTTTGGTGCACCTTTAAGATGAGGCGTGCAATGCACTTCTGTCGGACTCTGCATGATAAATGTGGCGCCTGGTAACACATTTGTGTTGGGTTTAGTGCAGTCGCAAAACATAGGTGACACAGACACTTCTTAAAGGAGTATTCCCATCTGGGCATTTACATTTAATTAAATTCATTTGCCCTTATGTAAACATTTCTTCAATTGGATGTTATCTTCCTGTGTGAAGATAATTTCTCATAAATGTAGTCATGTTGTCCCTTAGAAACGAGACTGTATCCTTGGATACGACCACCTCACGCTCTGGCAGCAGTGGCCAGACTTGCACTATAGAATCCTGCCGGACCACCAGGATACAGCAATCATCACCACAGGACGGCTGTGTGACATGTAGTAACTCCCAGACATTTTATATACAACAGGAACATTTTTTTTTTAATAACATCTAATTGAAGAAATGTTTACATATGGCAGATTAATGAAACTGAATGTGAGTGCCCAAACGAGAATAGCCCTTTAAATACAAGGGCAAGCAGTTTGTGCATAAAAGAACTTGCAAAGTCGGACAGAAAACTGTGACAAGCACCTTAGTAAATGTGGCCCAGTGTATTTTTCAGGGGCCTTTCAGTATGTTATAAAATTAATTCCAGCCTCAATAAATGACTGTGCGGGCAGAATAGTGAGTGCAGCTCTGGAGCTCAGGATGTAACTCAGGGTCAGTACAGGATAAGTGATGTCATGTATGTACACAGTGACTGCACCACCATACAGTGCCCCCATAATACTGCACTCACATATAACTGCCATACAGTGCCCCCATAATACTTCCACTCACATATAACTGCAATACAGTGCCCCCATAATACTGCACTCACATATAACTGCCATACAGTGCCCTAATAATACTGCACTCACATATAACTGCCATACATTGCCCCCATAATACTCCACTCACATATAACTGCAATACAGTGCCCCCATAATACTGCACTCACATATAACTGCCATACAGATTCTTGTACATAGGGAGCAGTATTATAGTAGTTATATTCCTGTACATGGGGGGCAGTATTATAGTAGTTATATTCTTGTACATAGGGGACAGTATTATAGTAGTTATATTCTTGTACATAGGGGGCAGTATTATAGTAGTTATATTCTTGTACATAGGGGGCAGTATTATAGTAGTTGTATTCTTGTACATAGGGGGCAGTATTATAGTAGTTATATTCTTGTTCTCCATTAGATCTCATGTAACTCTTCTGTCTTGTCTTAGGAGAGATGCCGCGACACTTCCCTCGCCTCAATATTTCGGAGGTTGATGAACAAGTCCGTCTTCTTGCGGAAAAAGTTTTTGCTAAAGTTCTACGAGAAGAGGACAGTAAAGATGCCTTCTCCCTCTTCACTGTGCCGGAGGATTGTCCTATTGGACAGAAGGAGGCCAAAGAACGTGAGCTGGAGAAGGAAATTGCAGAGCAGAAATCTGCTGAGACTGTGAAGAGGTCAGTCCGGATCCTGGTAGAGAGGGGGCATATGATTTATGGCACAGGGTAGTGGTAACATCTTGGCAGAACATAATCTTTCCTTATTCTTACTGTTTATGAAGAAAGTAGTAAAACAGTGTTTTCCCCCCCGTCTCTAAGCTGCCGTGAAAATACAACCATATTTGGCTGGCTTTAGCTGCAGCAGACTGGCACTAATCCTGAATACCTTTCTGCCATCTTCACTGCATATTCTTTTTCATCCAGGGATAAGATACTCCATTGCCTTCATGTCTGTGCAAACAGTGATAAAGGACCAATTACCGTATTTTTCGGACTTATAGTCAAGTGCGCCTTATATATGAACTGTACTTACAGACAACAGCTGCTTGAACTGTGCACAGGTCTGCCACCTGCTGGTCACTCATACTTAAAATCAGGTGCGCCTTATAGTCCGGTGCGCCTTATATATGAACTTATACGTTTTAGCAGGCATTTATTGATGGTGCGCCTTATAATCCGGTGCGCCTTATAGTCCGAAAAATACTGTATATGCCCAGGGGTGAATATACACCTTATCCAACTTGTGCAGTTTCATGGGGCTCCTGAGATCAAGAGGACCCAACAAGTGGTGGGGGGCACGCAATTCTCCTGTGCTCTGACATTGGAAATGTGCATAAGGGGACCACTGGACAAAACTTGGGGTCCAGAAATTCCAAATCCACCCCTTTAGAAAAGGTAGAATTTTGTAAAGGTGAATAGATTTGATAGGAGAAAGTTGTAGATCCCCATCTGCCACCCCCATCTTTTACACGGGGGTCATCTAATTTACTAATGGGGGTCTTTTGTACTCCTATCTGAGTGCAAAACCAGACCCTAACTATAATGTATGTCTTACAGTCCTGCTCTTGTATTGGATGTTGGACCCCATAAGAATCCTGTTCCTGAGTCTCCATTATGTTATACCCCTGCAGCCCCCACAAAGTAGCTTAAGCAGACCCCTGATTCATATAGTATCAAGGCCATTCAGGATATATGATGACTCCAAAATACAGACGAATGGAAGTAATAAGATTCGTCAGCAGCAGTCGCCCTACTTGTTGACGGTTTCCAGTTATTATTTCTCACTGGTAAGATATATATGGCCGCTAATAATCAGAGGTGCCAAGTTTTATTCGGATCCCCTTCACTGCCACATCACTGCTTTGAACATGTCCTTGACTGATGCGGTTATCTACCCTGGAAGGTCCAAAATTAGAGGTGGTGAGGTGAGAATGACAACTATAGGGGGTAGTATGACACGGATTAGGAATCACCGTCCTTAGGGGTTGAGAGTGATGACGGCTAATAAATGCATCATTATTAAAGTTATTCAATTTAAAAAAATCTTTGTGTGTACAGTTACAACGCAGGCATATGTGTTGCCATGGTTACAGACTACAAGCTTCAAATTTAAATGTAACAGTTTTGGTCATTTAACTGTATAAACCTGCTAGTACAGACCAAGGTGAAACACAGAGAGATAAAGGCACAAGGTAAATCAGGGATTTGATGGGATTATGTGCAGGGTCAGACATCCCCGGAGCCGGACCTGCATCCACAGTGAGGCATGCTAGGTCTCTATACTCTATGGATGAGGCAGGACCGGTACTGGGCCAGGTACTGACTTTTATATTATCCCAATCCGCTCTCCAGATGTCTGTCACCTCCTCCATAGAGATATATGTGCTGCCGGATGTAATCCAACTTCATATCCGTATAAAATCCGAGATATTTCCATCCTGCCCAAAATATAGACTGCCCCACAGAACAAAGCTCATTCACACTGCTGCGTCGTACTGGAAGCATGGTTGTTGGTTGTGATTATACAATAATGCACAATAATAGTAAATATGTAAATGAATTGTGTAGTATTATTTTATTACTGCTAAAAAAACAATAATAATAATAATAATAATAAGGCAGGAATAATGTAGAATGGATGTAGAGGTCGATAGCATTTTATAGATTTTCTTAATCATTATTATCGTTGTTATAGTCTTCACATATAGGAAAGTGAGACCTTATGGGCCCCCAAAGCCTCTTGGGCCCGGTTGCGACCGCACCCTCTGCACCCCTATTAAGTAACGCCCCTGCTGCTGGTCCTGCTCTGTTCTAATGCTGGTCCTGCTCTGTTTTACTGCTGGTCCTGCTCTGTTAGACTCCTGGTCCTGCTCTGTTTTACTGCTGGTCCTGCTCCGTTATACTCCTGGTCCTGCTCCGTTTTACTGCTGGTCCTGCTCTGTTATACTCCTGGTCCTGCTCCGTTTTACTGCTGGTCCTGCTCTGTTATTCTGCTCATCCTGCTCTGTTATAATGCTGTTACTGCTCTGTTATACTGTTGACCCTGCTCTATTTTACTCCTGGTCCTGCTCTATTTTACTCCTGGTCCTGCTCTGTTATACTGCTCTTCCGGCTCTGTTAGACTCCTGGTCCTGCTCTGTTATACTGTTGACCCTGCTCTATTTTACTCCTGGTCCTGCTCTCTTAGGGTACATTCACACGCGGTATGCCCGCCGATAGATAGAGCATGCTCTATCTTTTTGCGGTGTGCGGCCCGGATCGGCGCAACACATGTGTGGCACCGGATCCCCGCCGTGCCACTATTGCCGTCTATGGGGACGTACATGCGGCCGCATGTACGGCCCCGCAGACGGCAGTGTGAATGAGCCCTTATACTGTTGACCCTGCTCTGTTATACACCTGGTCCTGCTCTATTATACTTCTGGTCCTGCTCTGTTTTTTATTCCTGGTCCTGCCATGTCATACTGCTCTTTCTGCTCTATTATATACCTGCTCCTGCTCAGCTATACTTTTGCTCCACCTCTGCTGTCCTACTGCTATAACTTTTCTCCACTGGTTCCATACAGTAACATTACTGACTCAACCCTGCTACACTGTCACCTTGCTCCACAGCACAAGTGGTATTAGTTCTGCAACATGAAGTGGTTTCAGCTCACTCCACATCATGACCACAGCGCTACTTCATCTTCACATCTCTAAAGTGCAGCCACTTGTATCTCATCCGCTAGTCAGCACTGCTACATCAGCCTCAGGAACAGGGGAGTCGCACTGCTAGCAATGGTTGGCTTCGCCTCTCTGTCCTGGGCACCATAATAGGGGCACATGCTTATTGTCGCTTCCTCCACTCCCCTATGGGAGGACCTTTACAGGCTGTAATCACATATCCATAATCTGATGTAATATAATTTGCACATAACATGATATCGCTATCATATCTCCATACAAATAACAGCGGCTAATACATTTATATGTAAATCCCTGGAGAGAGTGAATATGTAACACACCAGAGGAGTCCATGGGTGATTATGGACCGTAAATGAAAATTTGCAAAAATCGATTGCAATATGTAAAATATTAGATTCCAATTATCTCTATTGTAATAGGATTCTGCGAGGAGTCTAGAAAGTCAATGGCTACATAGTCACATAGATCTGCATTGGATCTGCATACATAAAACGAAAGCCTGTTAAGATATTAGTTCCTCTTTATAGGTGACCGTTGTCCAACTGATTAAACTTCTGTAACTGAGATAAACACAATGACCCCCCCCAAAAGTCAGATGTGAACCCTGCCCTTGTGTAGATATTATAGGGGCCCCCATCATGGTGCCCCTTCTAATTCATCATACTTGGTCTCCATATTGCACTCAAATTTAGATTTGGAAATACAATAACATTTCTGCTATGTGCTAGAAGAAGACTGACACTGGGCTCTATACAGCTCCTCGGGTTTCCCGAATATTTCCATTTTGCGCTGAATTGCCCCGGGTTTTTGGCGCACGTGATCGGATTGTGGAGCATCGGCGCCGGCTTGCACGCGACAGAAATCGCGGGGGCCTGGCCGTTGGACAACCCAACGGATTCGGAAAAAACGCGGAATTTAAAAAACGAATTGTGTCGCAAAATCAAGCACTCACATGCACCAGGAAGAAGAAGGTGAACTCCGGCGGACCTCGGCGCAGCAGCAACACCTGCTGGATATCAGGCGCACAATCTTAGTAAATGCCGGAAGACCCGAATCCTCGACGGACCACGCGCCGCGGGATCGCGACTGGTCTGGGTAAGTAAATGTGCCCCGATGTTTCAATGGGTGTCGCTGCTGCGCCGAGGTCCGCCGAGGTTCACCTGCTTTTTTCTGGTGTATGTGGGTGCTTGATCTTGCGACACAAATGGCTTTTTAAATTCCACGTTTTTTCCAAATTCTTCGGGTTGGCCGGTGGCCACGCCTCCCGATTACGAGGGGACATGATTAATTTATATAAATATATGAATGGTCCATACAAAAATATGGTGGTAAGTTGTTTCAGATTAAATCACATCAAAAGACGAGGGGGCACTGTCTCCGTCTGGAGAAAACAAGGTTTAATCACCAGAGGCGACAGGGCTTTTTTCCACGTAGAGCCACAAAAATGATAAGGGGTATGGAGGGTCTCAGTTATGAGGAAAGATTAAATCAACTCGATTTATTTAGTCTGGAAAAGAGACGACTACGAGGGGACATGATTAATTTATATAAATATATGAATGGTCCATACAAAAATATGGTGGTAAGTTGTTTCAGATTAAATCACATCAAAAGACGAGGGGGCACTGTCTCCGTCTGGAGAAAACAAGGTTTAATCACCAGAGGCGACAGGGCTTTTTTACTATGAGAACTGTCAATCTGTGGAATAGCAGAGCTCAGGCTCTGGTCACAGCAGGGATAGTAGAGAGCTTCAAGAAGGGTCTAGATGCCTTTTTACACCTAAATAACATTGACGGTTATGTTATAATATAGAATTGTTTCCCCTAAATCCCTTCCTCATCCAATCCCTTCCTTTCCTTTTTTTGAACTTGATGGACAAGTGTCTTTTTTCAAGCGTATAAACTATGATACTATGATATAGTGATTGTCATGGCTTGTGCTTGTAACAGGATGAAATATTTATAGGGTGTGAGACCTATTAAATATCCAGAAGAATCAAAAAAGACAATTCCAGGGAAAAGGTGCAGCACAAGAGAAAATTTTGAGTAACTTTTGTAGCAACTGTGATGTGTTTGATTTTACAATATATTGTGTGAACCCCTTGTCCTGATGTTTCCTCTTTGTGGTCAGCTTCTTGGTGCTCTCTAGGGAAGTCACCGACCGTTTCTTGTCACTCTTGGGATCTGATAGTTTCCATGGCGTCTGAGTAAACTTGTGTGAGCCTCACGGCTGCAGGCACAGGTCCTGTCATCTATTAGATTACATTGTTGGAAAACCTGCCATAACTTTACACACACGAGGCTTACAATGTCCAGAGCCGGGAATGTCAGGCATGCCGTGAATTATTCCCCAGACTGCCACACGCTGTAATCACCAGGATCTAGATCTGTCCGGATATTATAACCTTATTACAAGGCGATAGATGGGCCAAGAGCAACGGAAACTTCAGCTTCACAGGATACAAGAGGAAACTTCATCCGTGAAAGTTATGATTTATGTTACGTTGATCTTGTCTACTTTTCTAAGTGGTGGGATTAGGGCTGGATTAGGGATAGATTAAGGCTGAATTAGGATGGATAATCTAGAATACTGAGATACATGATTTATGTCTCCCCTGCATTATCTACATACAAATCACCAATGATCCTTATCCATGTCTCTTGGACTCCCTCCTATCGCAGGAAGTCACATGACGTCCAAATGAATGCAATATTCTGTAATTTGTTTAACAAGGCCTCATCTGGGTAATGACAATGTGCTCTGCCGTCAACTATCTGATACGTTTTAGATTTCCATAGCAATAGATAATTGCCCTGTTATTGTTCTTGCAGCACAGATGTAGCCTGGTTGATCCAGAATTTGTAATGCTCTATAATGGTCTGTAAGTCTGTGCCTCCGCCATTGTGAATACAATGCAAGATTGGCAGTAACTACTGACACCTGCACAGGCATGGACATTGTCAATGGTGTTACATTATATACATTATATCACTAGACTGGCAATATATAAACCATTTAGGCTATATTCACACTGCCGTTGCCCGCCCTTACCGTACCGTAGCGGGCAACGGCAGTGCATGGGGAGAGGAGGAGGAGGTGAGCGCAGCTCACCCCCGCCCCTCTCCATAGGGATGTATGGCGCACGGCGCCGTATTATGGGTAAAGATAGGACAAGTCACACTGCTCATTCACACTGACGTATGGGGGACGTATATACGGCCACTTATATACGGCCGATATACGTCCCCCATAGACGGCAATGGGCGCACGGCGCCCTACGGGAGCGGTAGGGTGCGGCACCGTACCGCTCCGTACCCCGGAAAAAGATAGGACATGTCCTATCTTTGTCCGTAGTACGGCGCCGTGCGCCATAACTTCCTGTGGAGAGGGGCGGGGGTGAGCTGCGCTCACCTCCTCCTCCTCTCCCCGTGCGCTGCCGTTGCCCGCTATGGTATGGTACAAGCGGGCAACGGCAGTGTGAATGTAGCCTAAGTCTGTAGAAACAGCGTTGGGCTGGGATACCTTGGACCCACCAGATAAAATTAACCTGGGGCCCCATCCTCTATTAACCTCAAGGAGGTTGACCCCAGATGCCTTCAAAGTAGCTAGTCTGGGGTTCAGTATTGGCTTAGAGCTTGGGTACATTCAAGGATGTTCGTGGGGGAGTCTAACACAGAATGAAAAACAAAGTTACAGCCCCAATAATCAAGGAGATAATGTCAAAAAGTGATGTAGCTCTGGGTTAGCCTGTCCAAAGTTAGCTCCAAAGTTCCAAAAGACATTTCTTTAGTTCAGGACAATCATAAAATCTATTTAAAGAGATTTTCTCCCCAAACAAGTATCCACAGGATAGGGCCTAACTTGCTTATTGGTGGATGTCTTAGTGGTAAGACCCCCACAGATCACAAGAACCCCCCGTTCTTGTGATCTGTGGTGGTCTTTTAACTGATACCTCCACCAATAAGCAAGTTAGGCCCCCGTCCGATGGGGTCCCAGGTACCTCTGGACCCATTGTTGCTCCCTGAGATGAATGGAGCAGTAATACCTCAACCCCAACAATTTCTCTTAGTTTCAGTCAGTATCTGATACACTTCTACAAAGTTGACCTAAAAATAACTAAATTGTTTCGAGTAAGAGTGGATGCATCATGTTCTGCCTACATCAAGTGTAAAAGAGGCATGACATGGCCCTATGGGCCAACACCAGGACCATCATGGATCAGAGCGTTCGAGAGGATCCAATACTGAAGATGAAACCAATGGTGGTGAGGTCATCATGGAGATTGAACAAGACCTTGCCATTGGTCATGCTCAGTCACTGTAGACATGAAGTGTCCCATCTGGTCTGTAACAAAAATAACCATAAGATACATTTTTATTTTTATTTTCTGGAAATTAGGAAGAAAAGTTTCAAGATCATTCGATCCCAATCTTTATCTCTTCAAATGCCACCTGTTGACTGGATGGCCCCGTCCACCATAAGTCCAATTCCATCTCCAGTATCCCCAGTCCAGCCGCCTCTACCCGTTCTACGAGGGCCGACCCAGACTGTAAAAGTGCCGTATGATGTTCCAGAATTCCAGAGAGTCACCATAAGTGGAGATTACTGTGCTGGGGTAAGGACATTGCTCAAATTAAAATTGTACATTGTTTTGGCTAGGATTTGCTTGTGAGTAGAGTAGATCTTTAGATAGATCTTGACTGGAAACTTATTTTGAGACTGATATGCCACCCAGACCCGGCTTTCCATAGTACAAGCCGATAAATATCTGCAGGACCCTTCTTATAACAGTTTCCCCTTCAGGGTCATCTTGGAATGCAAAGCCTTGATCTCTACCCCAATATTCACCATTGGTGAACAGAAATGATTGTATGTTGATCTTCTGGCAATTGGTGGGTCCAGATGACTTTTATCTAATATGTATGGGCAGCTTTAGTATAAGACCTGATCGATTCAAGAGTTAGATGAGAAATTTGCCAAGAGTTTGGTGGTCAAAGAACTGATTGGGTGAGGACCGAGGAGTTTCTTGAAAAAGTACTTAGTTTGGTGGCAGGTTCCTAATGTAAAGGCCAAGGAGTTGCATGGATGAAGAAGATTTGCTTGACTGGATGGACTGTTAATTGGCTGACAATTTGGTAAGCTAGTTAAGTATTTACTTGAATGAAGAGTTAATGGTTGGCTAGATACTTGGTTAAAGACTATATTGTGTATAGAGTTGGCTATTTGGCTTGATGTTGGATAAAGATTGGGTTGAGGGAAAATATTGGTTTGATGGTTGGATGCTTAGTTGGTGGAGTAAAGAGATGATTGTATGATTTGATGACTGGATGACTTGTTGGTTGAGTGAAGAGCTGACTGTATGGTTTGATGGGTGTACGAAGAGTTGTTTAAGTGAAGAGTTGATTGCTTGGCATAATGTTTGGATGAATAGATGGTTGAATGAAGAGCTGATTGTCTTGATGGTTGGTTGAGTTCAAAGCTGATTGGCCAAATGGGAGGATGACAAGGTGGTTAAGTGAAGAGTTGATTTTTATGGCTCAATGGTTAAGGCAATAGTTGGTTGACTATACAGTTGCTCATTCAGCTTGATGGTTAAAGGAAGAGTTTGTTGATTGAAGAGTTTATTGGCTTATTGGTTGGATGAAGTATTGGTTGAGTGAAAAGTGGATAGTTTGGCTTGATGGTTGGTGGAAGAGTAAGTTGAGTGAAGAGTTTATTGGCTTACTGGTTGGATGAAGTATTGGTTGAGTGAAAAGTTGATAGCTCGGCTTGATGGTTGGTGGAAGAGTAGGTTGAGTGAAGAGTTGATTGTTCAGCTTGATGGTTGGATGAAGAGTTGCTTGAGTCTTAATGGTTGGATGAAGTATTGGTTGAGTGAAGAGTTGATAGTTCGGCTTGATGGTTGGTGGAAGAGTAGGTAGTTGTTTAGTTTAGTTACATAGAAGGGACATGAGAGAAGTTGGCAGATCCTCCTGTAACTTGGCATCAGGAGGGCAGAGCCTGGGAGTCACCAGCACAAGACTCCATGACACATTCAGCTTCTTTCCTAGTTTAATGGTTTCGTGAACAGGTTCATCTGGTTCTGCCTGGAAAAGTTTGGATCTGCCCAGGAGAGAGATTAATCTCCAGCCGGTGATGAGTCCCTGTTACATACCACAAGCTTGTAAGGGAACAGGAGTCACATAGTAACTCTCATTCCTGAGACTATTGTAAGATCATTAAGCTTTATTATCCCCAGGAAAAGTGATGATTGTATCTAATCAAGCAGAGCTGCAGTGTAAAGCATGGTCTGCAGTGTAAAGCATGGAGGAGGGAGAGGGCTGCAGCCTTAGGATCTGTAGAGATAGTAGGTAAGTTGTAAACTACCTAAGACTATGGCAATAAACAATGTAGTCACTTATTGTTGTGACTTTATAGATCAGAGCTGCAGTGTTAAGCATGGGGGAGAGGGCAGCAGTCTAAGACTCTGGTTAGATAGTAGGTGTATAGTAGTAATGTCACTTCAATACGTGACATTACATAATTACCATGAATGAGGATGAGCTGCAGTACCAGGAACAGCCACTAGACAGTATACGGCACTGTGCTTGGTAAGAAGTACAATATCCATAGCGGTCTTCCTGCTGAT